>JAJHUR010139753.1:979-18191 GCA_027495735.1 Lutjanus campechanus
AACAGTGCTGCTATTGGTATTTATGTAACGTTAATTCACTCTAACCACATTAAGACAGAATCAGGCATTGTAGTGATCAGCTGCAGTGGTTGTGCGGTGGTTTGGGAGGTGTGTATTTGTGCTTGTGAATGAAGCAGTGAAGTGCAGTGTCTCTGTTCCATTCAGGCTGTTTGACGGTGAATAACTGCTCCTCAAGATCCATGTCATGATCCTGTGTTTTGAATGCTGCTGGAGGGGGTGAGCCCTGTGGAAGGACAACTCCAACACAGGCTCACTTAAGATGGGCTGTCATTTAAGGTGGACCAGGCTATTTTCATTTCAGTAACAAGGCTGCTCCTTTGCTAAGGAGATGACCACAGCCTTTAACCCCAGTTACCAGTTACCCCGAATAAAAGTCTGTTCCAAATCTTTTCATATCATGGCCCTTTCTTGCATCAAATTATGGAAAGTAATATTGATAAGAGTATATTAACAAGTATCAGTATTGATAAACAGAATCAATATCGGTATCAATAAAATCCTAATGACCCATCCCTAGGGATAAGGGATAATAAATTACTGTTTGAATAACACAAAACCAGTGTTATTTTTAATACATTCATGTTGACTTGCCCAAATTAGAAAAAAATTAGGATTACAATTTAATTCTAATTTAGTCTCATGTAGCATATGTTTTGAATGCTAATGTGTAATTAATTTATTTTACATAAATATTTGAAGAGACATTTTTTTCAATAGCTTCCATGTCATGTAACCTAGTGAATCCAAATCATTATCAAATTGTATTACTACACTGGACAAATAAGGCACACATCTTTTTATTGGGTTTTACTGTAACAGATTAAAGGAAAATCCATGTTTTTATTTCAATATAGGACTGCTTTTGTCCCTTTTCGCTCCACTTTTTGTCTGTCTTCAAATTTGTAAGCAAGAAGAAAGTAGAAGAAATTGTGACTTAAGCACCTAAACGGTGTTCAGCTGCACATACCATGCATGTTCTCCGGCCTTTGACACCTGTATCTAAAAAAAATCCAGTCAAAAAAACTTGCTACTGCAAATATATATATATGTATATATATATATATATATTTGCAGTAGCAAGTTTTTTTGACTGGATTTTTTTTAGTTACACACACACACACACACACACACACACACACACACACACATATATATATATATATATATATATACACATATACATATACATATATATGTATGTATATACTGTAATTTCTTCAAACACATGGCAGTGAAACAAGCTTAGCTGGATTAATCTAGTTTGCAGCACCGTGTTTCTAGCGGTTTCCCATCCTCCACTCAACCATGTCCAACTCCATTTATTTCTCACACCTTTGTCATCAGCAGTCATGTCTCTGCCAGAATTCATTAATTTAGCCACACACTTCTAAATCCTACTCAAGTATGCAGGACTTTACACTGAAACTCAAATATGGAAGCTCACTGCTGATTGGATAACAAATATTTGTGCATCACTGAACACTGGAATGTTGTGCTTAGCTGATACTGAACAACACTCATCCCAAACATGTCAAGTTGTTACCACAGCCTTTGCATACAGATTTTATTTTATTTATCTAAAATGGACTTGCAGTACAAATCCAGTGTAGCTGGGCAACTTAAAGCCACCTTCTGTTTCAGACAGAAACACGTCATAAACAGACAATATTTTATTTTTATTCTTAAAAGCAGTGAGATATCAAAACATTCCTATTAACCTATTATATTCAGGCTCAGATAGGAAACAGTTAACAGATAATACATAAGTGATTATGCTGCGGCAGTGGTGAGGCTAACCTTTCCTTCAGACCTAAGAAGTTGTTGTGCCTTGGCCTCCCATTTTATTGCTGATCAATAGTATTAAATGCCATGCGGTCTTTCCTCTCCAGAGCACTGACCAGTGGACTCTCCACTCAGTAGTAAATCCCTGTGGCTCTGCGTAGCCATTCAATTTTCCGCCTTCAGCCTCTGCGACTTGCATCCAATGGATGAGTGATGCACTTTAACTGTTGAACATTAGCGATGAGCGTGTGCATGTGTGTGCATGTGTAGCCAACTGCACACATGCATGATCATGCACAGCCATAAACAGCTCCTGAGAGATTCTCTTAACCTTTGGCACCCTCCTACAATAAGTGATATACATACCACTCCCTGTTAAATAATTGATGAGTCCGTTAATGCCCATGTGTAAAGTGCATAATGTGTGTGAAAGCTCAGGGGACAAAAGCAAGAGGGGGTCCTCCTCAATTTTCTAAGTGGCTGAATCAGCCACAATATAGACATGTAGAAACCAGTTTGCACAAGGTGGCTTCTATGATGGCTTCAGGCCATGTTACACGCTGGGTGTTCACCAAGTGTGTCACAGTAGATACAACACACACTAATGAATGCCTTATCCCCTGTAAACTGTACATCTATTCACATACACACTGCATATACTCAAGACAAATAAACATACAAATGCAGAGAATTGCATACACTGGTATTGCCCATTTGCTCTAAGGACACAAACAGCACATTGTTTTTTATTTTAGCACCATTTTACTGCCTTTTATATTGTTGTTTTTTATTGTTGCTGCTGTAATGTCGGGGAACAAAAACTCAAGGATTTTACTCTATTATGCTTCTTTCTTTTTTTTTTAACAAGATGTAACAATAAAGGAATCTTGCATCTCTTGAAAATATGCAAACATTACTGTATAATTACACATAGATTTTCCTGAAGATGTGAATTGTGCCTGCCATGTGCACCTGCAGCAGTACTACAGAGCTGCATATAATAACATATCTTACAATTTTTATACTGAAGGCTGTGCTCACTTTGTATCATACCCTGTTATTTAGTATCTTTTGAAGTTAACAAGTGCTGAGGTGCAAAGCAGTGAGGATTAGTGAGCATTAAAATTGGTACCTGAATGGTTTTTTTGGGGTTTTTTTGGGCAGCAAGGAGGAAGGGTTTTAGCAGTAAGTGTCATATGGCGAGGTGTGGGTATGGGCGTCGAGCTCTGACATTCTCAACATGCAGTGTGCTCGCTGGCAACAATATCCTCATAAAACCTCCTGGAGGCATGCTCAGTTTTAAAGCCTGGAGATGAACTGAGAGGAAGTATGCCTTACTGATGGATGAGAAGAAAACCTGATCGATAATAAAAACACGGCACTGGTTGTCAAACATTTTCATCTTGATTTCTACTTGAATGGATTTCTGCCAGTTTATAAGACTTTTCTGCATTTTGCTGCTTTTCTGCATTTCAACCATTTTTTTTTACACCACTGGAATATACTACATCTCACATGACTTATTTTGAGTTATGAACACTCTGGAAATGTAACAAATAGTGGCAAGAAAACATGATTCTGTAGAAAAGCAGAGCTAGTTGAATCAATGGGGGTCATCTGCAATAATGAGTCTCACATTTTGCAAGGTGAACTTCTAAGAACAGCATTCATTCATTCTGTTTTGAGAGTGGAATTGACTTTCATGTTCCCCATAATACTTCCTCATTAGTATCCCTCTTAGCCCATGTTCCTATACTCTGTTTGATCCTCCCACTCCTTCATTATCATTCTCACCACAGATGTCTTTTTGCCATCACTGAGGTTACTTAATTCATTTTGAGGCATGACAAGACAATTTTTTATGCATAGTTGGTATAGCTAGACAGAGTGGGTCAATAAATTGTTGTAGTCCCTTTCAGGCGGACAGACTTTAAACCACTTGATGTTTTGTAAGGATAATTTTTCACAGATTTGAAAATCATTGCACACTTTCCACAAAGCCCTATGCTGGAACCAAATATCAGCTGAGACACATTGTTCTCTGTAAAGAGAATTTTGATCATACCTTAGGAAAAAGGTGAGAAAAAAAGAAAATAAAACCTACTTGTTTCTTTGCCAAGAACTATCTAAAAATACCATTCATCTAGTGTGTGAAAAAAGGCAATGATTAGTCCATGGGGAACTAATCTAAGGAAAACAAAACAAGAGCAGCATGAGAGAGTGGGTTTTGAAATCAATGCAAAGCTGGCCAATTAGAAAATTTCAGCAACAGTGCATTCTTTTGTCTCAAACTTTCCTCCTCTACTTCAAATATGGATAAAGGACATTTCTTAAAAGTTTTGCTAAAATTGCACATTTCCTTGGTAAAATGTGAATGAGTCCTCCTTTGACTGAGTTTAATTTTTTCATGATATGCCTTGAGGTTTTCACATAATCTTCACAACAAATGGCAGAATATACGCCATCCGAAATGCCGTTCACTTCAAAGACAAACCACATAAAAGCATTCTCAAATCTCATTCTGAAATGGCTTCAAGTGTAAGAAAAAAGAAATCAGTGCAGCAATCCACAGGAAACATAGCTTCAAGAAGTGTGTGCGAATATAACCTGACTTTGGATGACATGATACAGTAGCAGCAACAAAGGTCATGTATACCTACAGTGCAGTATGCACCACTCTGCTTTCCAAACAGCAACCACCTTGAATGAATCAAGGGATTTACAACGTTACTGGCATCCTCCATATGTGATGACTACAACACTTTCTCTCACTGTAACCTTCATTCCCACTCTTCAAGTATTCCACATTTAGTAATCCCTCCATGAATGTCCATCAGCATGCCCTTCCCAAAAGAAACTGTTAATAAGATTAATCTTAAAGGCAAAATATTTAATATATTTACTAGGGTTGGGAATCAATTCAGATTGCCCAATTTGATTTGATTCAGTTTGATATAGATATTGATACTGACATTGATTTGGTTAGTGATATTTCAACTACAATACCAATTTTGCTTGGACTAATGCGTGATGTCAGTGATGTCTGTAAAGTAATTAATCTGTGGAAATGTGAACATTCTCCTTTGAACTTTCCATTATGGGCTGGAACAACTGTTTTTGCTGGTTCATTTCACGTTCATTAGAGTTCAAATTAATGCAGAATATTTGCCAAAGACGTGTGTTTATGAATCTGTTTGTAAGACATTATTAATTATCTTTTAGACAAAGTAGATGTTTTTAACAGTAAAATTGAGCAATATGGTAATGGAGACTGGCAAGTAGTAAGGCAAGCAGTCACTGAACTCCAACTCCAGAGTGTGTATTTTCAGAGCAGTGGGCTTTTGTTTTCAGGATAACAGCTTAGCTTTACATCGACAGACAACTGACAGTTTTAAGAGCTGATCAACTTGCAGTATAGGACTCGTTGCTTGTCACTGTCAAAATATAATGTTGTGACCGTCTTGCACTCCTCTCCAGCGTCTCTATAGCCTGCAGGCAACTTTCCTGACCTTTGAGTCAACTAACTTCAACCGTAGTATGTATATTAAATTGGGATTAACCCTGTTTAATGTACCATTTATGGCTCCAATTAACTATTTGAATTGCCGTACTGAATGCTTGGGTCTTTTATATTTCTCCTTGCAACAATGTCAGCCATACCTCCAGCTGAAGGCTTTGCGATGTCTTTATTCAACACGCCTTCTAACAGAGGTGCCAACACCAAATTCTGCTGCTCACATTAAGGATGACAACTGATCATCATAGACCCACCCTCTGTCATTGACTTAAAACCAGACTACTCCTAACAATTATTATGAATATGGCCCACCTACCCATCCCTCCCTGTGTGTTTGTAGTTAAATAAATCGCACAGAAAAATATCAATATCAATAAGCAGCGGTACAAAACCAAAACTTATCATTTATCAGCATATCTAGAAAGAGTAAAATAAAGTACAAAGTAAATAAATAAATGAATAGACATAATTTTAAAAAGTTGATGTCAGTTAAACTTCACTAGAGGTTGCCACTTACAACTGAATGTCCAACTGAAACCAAGAGCTGAAAAAAGAATATTCAGATTGTGTTCAGAACCAAACAGCTGGAAAATAATTGATTTTTCAGGTCAGGGCCTGAGGTAAAGATGGAACATTTAGAAAATGACCAGAGGAAGGCACAACACAGCCAGTTTAATGGTTGACCTGCATTGAGCCTTTTTTACTAAAGTGATCGTGGTGGTTCAGACCACGATTCCATCTATGCAGGTCACTGGATACAGGAACACACATCTTAAAAAAAACTTGGACATATGTCCAGTGCGGGCTGCTAGCTTGGTATAAAAGGGGTTTACTGATAATCTTTACTCCACAAAATTTTAATTCTGTTTTAGGGTTGATGATCCCTTTCAGGGGATTATTTGTGGTAGTGCCTGAAGAACTCGAGCACAATGACCAACATGCAAGCGCACTATATCTGTACAACTTAGCAAAATTTCCTATCCATGATTATGTTTAATAATTTAGTTCATACATTGCAAAGAAGACATATTTACCAAAAAAGTCATTTCTGGATTCAATTCTATGCAACCAAAGTGATGCAACTTCCTACAGAATTAGCCAACGATGGACTAGAGGGTGCTGAAGCTAAAATGTATTATATTGAGCACTAACTCTGCCTTTAAGTAAATACAAAACTCAGCAGTGAGATACAAGTGAGACAAAATTGGAAGGAGAGGTGTAGACCAGCACTTGAGCTCAGCAAGTAAATTATTCATGGAAATGGGCTTGTTTTGTGATATTTTCAATTCTGTAAAATAATAAGACAGTGTTCATGAAGTTAACCCTGGTTTATAGGCCATAAGGGAAGAAGATGGCTGTCTGGAGGAAAGTAAAACAGAAAGAAAATTTAAAAAGCACACATACATATAAAACCATGGTTAGAGAAACAGACACACATTTTTGGCTATTCAGCCTCATTTAGATTAAATGTGTGCCGATCTTGCCCCCAGCCAAATATGCAGACAATCAGAATCTCAGATTATCTGTCTGCTTCTTTCCCTTTCATCCTCTTCCTCTCTGTCTTGCTCTCACACACATACAACAGAACAGGGGAGGCAGGACCCATGCTGCCTCACTGTCAGAGTCCTTTGAAGATCCCAGAAGGAACTGTTGTATTCTACTCATACATCTGCTCAGCATCTTCATAGCGTAGGCTGTGTGGTATTATGTCACAGTCTTATCAGTCCAGGGCAGTACTACTATAAAAATAGTGGGGATTTGTGTTGTTTTACAACATATCTGATTAGGCAGAACTGTATGGATACACCACAGGTGAGTAAATGTAGCCTAGTAACCTCTCACAGTAATGTTGTGGTTCACAGATTACCAGACATTACAAGGCAGGTAGTGCTGACCTTGGACTCTCCTCTGCCGCCCCCACAGCTCTCAGCCATGAGACAGGCAGTATTCAATAATGAATATAGAAAAACAGCCTCTCTCAGCCTGTCTGTCTGTCTGTCTCTGCCTTTCCCTCTTCATTAATGGAAGTTTATTTTTCTTGAAGGTGTTATAAGTGAAATGGTAAACTTCAATAAGAAAACTACAGCCTTGAAAACCACAGCAGTATTATATGTTTTCTGATAGCTGCAATTCAATTCAATCCAGCTCCTTTTAAAACTTAAAAAAAAAATGTTTTTAAGGATATTGTGAATTAATTCATTCATTTCAGTTTTGTGGATGATCATTTCTATGTTTTAATGTTTAATCTGTGAAGGTTTTGGAGTGTGGGAGAGTGCAGGTGTTTGCTTTGTGTTTAAAAGAAAGAAATTATTTTCTTTTATCCCCGATGATAAAAGCAAAATGTTTAGCAAATGGAAGGAAGAGCTGTATTATAACCTTGATGTTCCTATCACACTGGAGATGACATCATAGATGGTATGCTGTTAAAACTGTAAGTTTTCTCGTCTCAAACACTACTGTGATCATGTCTCATATGTATGGACTGCCTAAACGAAAGGATTTCATTATGCAACAAAATTGTTTTTTAAGTAAAGGTCTTGTGACGTTCCTTCATCCACCCGAGGCTGTTCTCATTAAACATGCAGAGTTATGCTTCAAGACCACAGTTGAATTTATTGAGTAAAAGCATACAGATATACATACGTTTACGTTTTGCAACAGTTTGCAACACCCTAAATGTAGCCATCTGTGAGATTCTTGTGTGCCTTTATTGTAGTGACAACTTTGGCAATAAATAGTCAATACTGTTGCAGTCACTTCCCAGCACTGGTACTGTCCTCAAGTATTAATTTGCTCATGTCTCCGTTGACATTCATTAACATTACATTGCTATTTTATAATAAATTGTTGGTCATTTGTTGCTTTTCTTTCATCAAACCCATAAAATATGCAAAGGATCAAATGGTGCAGTGAATACAAAACAACCAACCCACCATTTTAAGAAGGAAAATCACTTTTTTAAAAGCTTGATTTTTTCTGAGAACCTTCACAGACACTTGATTTTTAGGATATTTACTTACTTAGACACTCATCATTGCACTTGTTGAGTTTAAAATAGAAACTGGATTTATAGAGAACCTGTATTCAAATGACAGATAACATAGTGGCATGTCACATTTCAAATCACAGGTGTAATGGCATGCATCTGCTTAAGTTTAAGGGTCCTGGTATTGTGCATGCTGGCTCACTGTCACACTGTCATGGCTCACTGAGACACTTAAATGGAGCCGTCATTAATGTTGTTAGTAACACCTGTCAAAATGTCTGCTGCAAGTGGTATTTATAAGCTTGTGTTAAATGTCAGTTTCAGTCAATTGGAAAACTTGTAGTATCAAAATTTTTAGTTGAATGTGTGTCTTAATATATGACATAAATTAGTCACTGCCAAACTTGGAAAGTATCTTATTGTTGGTCTACCTCCAGAGAAAAGTCAGGATTATTTTGATTAGACAGCATGATGGCCAGGTGAGTTTGTGCTTGGTAAATAATGCTAAAACTAGATGTGTTTTGTTTCTATGGCAATCTGTTCTGATGCTGTGTATTTTTCTCTGTTAGAAAAGCAGAGAGAGGGAGCAGGCAACCAGCATCTGTGCATGGCTGCTGTTCAGAACCCTGGGGCAAGCCATATGCTGACATAGCAAGGTGTCAGAAGATACAGCCCGAAGACAGATGAAAGTGTGTTTCACAAGATCCAGTGCTGACCCCTAAGGCACTGGCAGAGGTAATGAGAAGACAGAAGCTAACAGGGGGCACTCTGCATAATGACAGAGCTGTCATCCTTATCATACCACTGTGTAAAAATAAAGTATTACTTACTATCATCACCTTTTCACAGTCATCAGTTTAAATGCACTGTGCGTGTTAGCTGACACCTCTATGTGTATAGAAAGGGGAGCTAGAGAGAGTTGACACAGCCTCAATATATGCAATAAAGAGAAACACAAAATAAGAGTAGCATAAAGATAGAGAGAGAAGTGTGTGTCAGTAAATCCCTGCATTGCACTCCTGCAGAACTCGCATATTGAACTAGAAAAGAAGCAACACTGCACTGATTTTAAGCAACATGCTAACAGGGGCCTGAGAGCAGTTAAGACCCCCAGAGAGCAAAATTGCTGTGAAGTTACTGCCAGCTTAACTGAGAAATTAATGCATGCATGCAGGCTATTGTATCAAAGACCGTTAAAGTAAAGGTCTTTATTTTCTAAGAGAAAACACAGAGATAGAAGGCTGGGTCCAATACAAGTATGATATATCCAAGTTTTTGACAGATCACACAAATAAAAAGCAGCCTAACATTTAGGTTTCATGCCCATGAGGTGCATTACAAAACACTGTACAGTGTTTGCACACATTCATGATTAAGAGACTTCACTGTGAAACAAAAAAATACTTTAAATATTTAATGAAAAATTGTGCTGGCCTTTTGTTGAGATAAAGGCTAAACATTCTCAGGGGAACACATGTGAGTCACCAGAAACATCTGGGAACTGAGTTAATGTCAGCATATCATGTGAGGCAGGAGGGCCAACTGAGGCAACAATGAAAGAGACCAAATGCATCACGTGTTACGTAACAATACAAAGTTGAAATAGAGCAAGATGTATTTTTTATTCATGCATGTTAAATCAACTAAGACTTCTGTTTATCACCAAAAACATTCATTGTATACTGTTTTGGATGGACTTCTCACTGTTGCAAAGTTTTAAACTCTTGACTCATGTCTGAAGTCTCACACCAAAACCATTCTTTGGTCTCAACGAGATGTCACTGTTTCTCCAGCTTTCCAGTTCATTTCCCCATTTTCCCCTTCAAACTTAAATTAAGGATTGCTTCCTGTAACATGGCAAGTGTCCGATGAGTAGCATGCCAAGAAGCAGGGGTTCCAGGCTGCCTTTGAACATCACCGCCTCTCAAAGGGTTCAAAGGCTCTTAGAAATACTGTCATCCAAATTCAAACAAGGGATAAAAAAAAGAGTACAAAGAGTGGAAGACTTCACATCTCCAAATCCAGTGAGCTTTTTTCCTTTCTCTTTCAGTTCTTAGCTTTCAAAAACGAAGTGGAAGACATGCTAGGTCCATTTCTTCAGTGCATCCAAGACCTGGACAATACTATCTGGAAGTGGCATGTCTACAATGAAGGTTGTGTCTGAGATAACCTAAAGTCATTAAACCAAATCATAAAAAGTGGGCTGTTTCTGCTGTCAACAAGCTGTCACCATATCCCTGAAATTAGGACCATTTTCCAAACTTAGTTCATCTTCAGTAGCAGTGCCCAAAATTACCCAACTTCGAGAGCGACTGTTCTTTGGTTTCAATGAAAACTGAGGAGAAGTATAGCATCCCTTCTTGCCTCCAAAAAGTGTCTGTTTGAGGTCCAGGCTTCCTCCTTTTCCGCTAGCTTAATGGATTATGACAGTGATGCAGCGTGAAGCCTTAATCCCCTTGCCGCCGTCGTCTCCCCTCCCTTTATGTTAAGCCCCTTGACTAGAGTGTGCGTGTGTGTGTGCGTATGTGTGTCAGGTGCCAACCAATACAAAAACAAGGGGGTTAAAGCATCCACTGCTGACAGCCAACTCTGCCTTTCAGGTGCCCCACAAGTCAAAATTCCAATATGCCAAGGAAAATAGCTTTCAACTAAATAACCAAGAAAACCAAAATAAATAATAATATATCCACTATAAACTTTTGCTGAGTCACCCAAACACAAATAATCAATGATTTATGTGAATATTGACACGCAGCTGCCAATTCACTACATTCAGTCACCTCATTCTTTGCTTAAGTCCTTCATTATCAAGTCAGTGTTTGCTTCTACCCATGTGACAATGAAAGAAAACTAAACACAGTGGCTGCACAATTATCACTGTAATACCCCCTGCAGTTATACATTATACAGTGCTGAACCAGAATAAGTTATGCATGTAGCACAGACCACGTTCCACCTCTGGTAAGATACAGAGCTACTACATAAGAGATGACCTCTGAGATCAAACATTGATCAAAGGGCATCTCCATCTCTCTTCTTTTCCGGGTGATTCAAATGGAAACGTCCAGTCAGCCATCAGCAAAAAGCAGTGACGTAGGTGCTGATGCCCTCTCCTCCCCAACCTACAGGGTGTATATGTAGCAACGTCATCATGCAGAAACCTATGTCAGGTCACATGGGGAAGTCGTTTTGAAAAACCTTAGGAAAATAGTATTTTGACACTAAAACATACACACTTCAACCAATATTTTGAATGTTCAGGTTTGGAGACATAAGGAACACTACTGAGAAGCTATAGAATAATATAAAAACCCAAATAAATAATAATAATGGACCTGCCCTTTAAGAGAAGCAAGTTCCACTGACAAGGTTGGCATGTGTACTCACCATGAATGAATCCATGTTAAGAGTGTCAAAATCAAGCAGGGGAATCAGAGGCCCCTATAGGAAGAAACCATAACTAGGCCATGATTTGAAAGCTCTCTCTGGTCTCGCAAACTGGACAGCCAGTGCAGCAGAGAGGCTCTTTCCTGCATCACATGGAGGCAGAATGTCATGTCAACAACCAAACATCCCAATGGTGGAAATCCCATCCAAGAGGCGGAATTAGGGCGGAGAGATCAGGGGGTAAATCCACTTTGTTTTGCATAAGTGGTACTCATGTCATGTTTTAACCCTGTAAGAGCTAAAACTTTCTCCTTTGGGTTTTACAGGGAGAGTATGGCCTTATTTCCTTAGCTATGGTCAAAACTACAGACAAGACTTTACTAAACATCAATTATAATCTCTAAAACCAACCTAACTGGCATGCACTTTACAAACAAGAACTCAAATTCAAAGACTTAATCTGCCTCAAATCACAAAGACCTTTTGACAGCAGACAGATTCACAAATCTTATGAGCCAACCTGACTGTTCACATTTCATCATGCATAACGTTCACTGGCGAGATCGTTGTCTGCTTTTAATGTTGTGTTATAGAGTTTGGGGAACTCTGAAATGTCGTGTCTGGAAGGGAACCCTTAATTTGTGAAATTCTCGCGAGATTGTTGTAGTTCAACATGTTAAAATGATCAATCTTGCGAGATCTTCCGCAGATCTGGGGTTCCCTTCAAGACCAAAAGTCACTGTCTGCTCTGCTGCTCTGTGTCACTTCGACATATCTGTGGTCTCGTCACTATCCCGCGGGCGGCAATGCCGGCGGGATTATGTGCACACCAAAGAGAAGAGAATTTGCCTTGTGTGCTTATAAATGGAATAAATAAATTACCATTCTGATGCAGACTGTGAGGAACGAGGCTGATCATCATGTAGGTCAGTGTCTGGCTCTGTTGGCTCAAACGAGTAGGGCTTGATCAGTACAACGAGGCTGCCAGCGTTAGCGACCACTGTCTCCTCCTTGTACAAGACACGGAGGCGGGAACCCTGCCGTGCATGGGCGGGGTTTCAGCGCCTTCAGCGATCATGCCCCCAGCGTCTTATAGCAGAGAAAACTGATAATCTTTTCATTATTTTGAGACCTAATTTTATATGCTTAGCAGTTTTTTTAATCATTCAAATTTGGCTGGGTGATTAATAACACAGGTTTCTGTGGTGTGTCAAACTCAGAACACACATTTATTGCTACTTTACCCGGACTTTAAAGAAATAAAGCATAAGGCAACTAATTGTTAATTTATGAAAAAATCTGTTGGATGTCTGTTTTTCATAAATAGAGTATTTATAGTTGTTCTTATCAGTTGTTCTTCGAAAGGGAAGTCCAATAAGCACACACAACAAGTAAAGCAAAGCAAGCACAGATAAACAAAGCATTATTTCTGTGTATATTACAAGTTAAGATGAAATGGAATGGGTGAGCAAAAAGTAGAAGAAAAGACTAAATAAACAAACAAAGTAATGAGAAGATTAAAATAGATTCAGGATGTGTGTGTGTGTGTGTGTGTGTGTGTGAGAGAGAGAGAGAGAGAGAGAGAGAGAGAGAGAGAGAGAGAGAGAGAGAGGCAGAGGAGAAGAAAAACTGTCTTCTCTGATGAAGTAGTGTTTGACAGTAGAAATGCAAGCTTTGATGAAACCTCTGTGCACCTCTCACCCTGAACATGGGGTTGGAAAGTTTTTACCTCATTAGTAGCTCCTGCTGTGAAACGATTACTGGAGGCACACTACATGATGTGAGAATTACAAGTTCTGGGATCAGCACACTTATATTTACCACAAGTGCAAATCCAAATCTACTGTATCAGCAAAACAAGTATCAAGACACGTGAAATGGCAAGGCTCACTTTTATTTATTTATTTATTTATGTATTTACCTGTGTACTTACACATTTATTTGTTTGTCTATTGGTTTATTTATTTATTTACTTACATACAATTGTATTTATTTATGCTTATTGCCTACCATAATACACTAACATGCACTCATAGTCACAGCAACAATTAGACCATTGTTAAATTAAATTACATTTTTGTCATGTGTAACGTGCAATGGTGTGCTGTTTTTTAATGCCTGTGATACAATCTATTTATCTATTTATTTGCTATCTAAATTTCTTTACTAAAATATTTAAACTTTTTCATTCTGTTTGGACACATCAATATGCACAAGTATACCAAGAATGTTAAATAATGTAACATCATATAATATTGCCATTAATGTTGTCATAATTGAAACAAACTTTCTGAAGTAACTACTGACTTCAATTCAGATTCTGAGTACTATATTTTACACAAGGGCATATGGTGAAGAGGTTTTTTGTTTGTTCTAGACAAATGTATTATCACCCATTTCACTTACTATATGGTACAGAAATTAGTTCAGGGCTATTCAACTTCAAAAACAAGTGGGCCAAATAAGAAAATCTCATTCTACAACTCGCACACACTAGAGCACATGTGTCAAACTCAAGGCCCACGGGCCAAATCCGGCCCGCCATCGCATTTTATGTGGCCCGCAAGAAGTTGCAAAAAATATCATTTGCATCATACAAGCCTAAATTGCATTACATAAGTATGGTGTCCAATAACTACATGTCCGAGAATGCATCCCTTTTACACACATACTGAAGTCATGTAGTAGCTAGAAGCACCTCATTAGGACGCGCATGTTTCATTTTTGGCATCAAGAAGCTGCCACTGTAAATTTCCTCCGTTCTCTCTCTCTCCTCCTGTCTCTGTCTGCACCGCTCTTACTGGATGCCTGCTGCCGCGCTCACACAAAACAAGTGCTCCCTCCTCCCTCTGTGTCTCCTCGTCATTTCATCAGAACAGACCATGATGAAAACAGCGACAGACGTGACATTGTACCGCGTTGCACCACCAAACTTTCATAATGTGCAAATGTAGAACAAGTTTGGAGTCTTTTAAGAATGCTGCAAAACACTGCTGCAAATCATTTATGTAAAACATGACTGACAGCAGAGTACAGAGACACGAGTCTGACCCACAGAGACGTCATGTGACTGTGAGAGCAGGTAACACGGAGCATCACTGTTCAAACACACTGATCAGATCTGCAGCACTCTTCATATGAAACAGAGCAGCTGATCATCTTACTGCAAAAATACTAATATTTTAAACATTTTTTAAGTTTGTTCACAGACACAACTTTGTCTGTTTCATTTTTTAATACAAAAATGTTGCACAATTGAATGTCTACTGGCCATGATGTTTTTCTAGATTTTTGCAATATTAATCAAATGCAGAGGCAATTATGTGATATAGATGCAATTGTATTGTCTTACATTTAAAATCGGCCTTTTGAGGGCAAACCTAACGCTGATGTGGCCCAAGATGAAATTGAGTTTGACACCCCTGCACTAGAGTTACCAGCCTTCATCCTTCATCTTCTCAAAAGACAGTGGTTAAAGTCATGTTTTGATTCGGAGTCTAATTAATTACATCTTGCAAGACGAACAAGAATGTGAATCTGCATGTTTACAAAAAACAAAGATTAGAACATATGTAAAACAAAGATGTATATTAATTAAAGTAGCAGTATCTTTGTGGAATAACTTAGAAAAGGAAATTACATGATTAACAAATATAAAACTGAAGTATGAACACCAGTGTGTACATGACAAGTGATTGGGATCTAACATGAAATGTGTGTGGGATTTTCGGGTATACAGTATATGTGTATTTGAGCTGTCAAATGACTGAAATAAACTAAACTAAACTAAGTGTATTGTGAATACTTTTTACGCCATGACCCAGAGACGTTAAGACGTTAACAGAGCGGAGCAGAGATCAGCTGTAACAAACAAGAGCAGCTGGGTGACACACACCGCACCATTAAACAACTTCAACCAACTCTGTGGCGAAGAAAATTACCCTCTGCTCAGTCTGTTTAACCTTAGAAACTCTGTACCTGCTTTACATCTTGGATAGCAATTGCTTTCCTCAGAGCTAAAGGTGCTCTCAAATTGATTAATTCATTAATTAATGAAGCAAAAAAAACTTTTGAAAAGGCTGTGAACCACCCTTTTCTATTCATTCAATCAAGAATAAATTCTGAATCAAATAAGACAAAAATACCTTCAGAGAACCCTAACATATCAGTTGTTATCAATTGTTATATTTAAATATATTATATTTGATTGTGCAGCAGAGTGTAGCAATTGCAAAAGTCGTGGAACATAACTGGCAACACAGCTGTGCAGCTGTCTCAGACAAAACTAATTGTATTTCAGGAAAACAAGGAGAACACTTTGAATACTTTGTTAATGTTACGTTAAGTTCAACTCACTCACCCACCATCTGGATGTCTGTGGTGGTGTCCTGCTAAGTTATTAAGTTGGATGTGTTTCCTCCTTTCATCTGTAACATTTGATGATCCTTATTTATCTCAAACACAGTCACCTACTTCCATTCCATTGACATTTTTCTTTTCAAAGAAAAGTTGAGGCTGCACATCTTACAGGTGTGGTTGCTGTTGTTCCACTGATATCAAACTTGAAGATATCAAACTTTAACTTCAGCTCTCAGAGATGCATCCTGCAAAATTATGCAAATGGGCACTCTCACTCAGCCTTTCGACTGCACATGTGAACGCCACAAACCGAAATCCTACAGCAGCCCACCACGATAGGACACCATTACACAAATTACATTATACACAGTACACAAGCTTTCCAGACTGAACTTTAGTTCCAGCCTACTATAATGATAATAATAATGATAATAATAATAATAATAATAACAATAATAATAGTAGTTGTTGTTATTATTATACACATGAAGAAAAAAGGCATTGGCAAAAGTCCAAACTCAGTTCAGAATTGGATCGGAACTGAAAAAAGTGGATTGCTACATCTCTGCTGCACATTTTACATGTAAAACATTTAATTCAATGTTTCATATTAATAAAGGCTGCATCCACTGCCTGCTTGTGACTGAAGATACTTCAAGTTAATGTTTTAAATTCTGTCATTATTTTCTGTGGTTGTATCAGCCTTTCCATTTTTTATGCCTATAGATATACCATTCAGTAGGCCTGTAGCGACGCGTCAATGACGTCGACGCCTCGATTCTAAAAAAAGCATCAACGTCAAATCCAGAAGTCGACGCGTCGCTACCGGCCAAAAAAAACTCCCGTACGGAAAACCCCGATGCATTCAAGGAAACCAGTATTTTCTAGTGCTCTAAATCTAAATCGGGGTTACACTTAGTTCAGGCTGTAAAACTTAGTGCTCTTCCTTAGAAACTGTGAAACTGTAAAACAGGAATTTTATTTTGTTTTGTGTTAAACACTCTCAGGAATGTCCATACTGTGCACTGCACAGTGTTTTGTTTTGCACTACAACTGAGTATTTTTTCAGAACTTTTAAACTAGAGTTATTGGTACTGTAAAAGAGTAAACACTGACAGGCCTTCCATTTTGTATAACAGTACTTTTATTTTGTGTTAAGC
>JAJHUR010139755.1:543-18369 GCA_027495735.1 Lutjanus campechanus
CACTTTGTCCTTCTTCCTCCCTCTCTGCTGCAGGTCGGCTTTTTCTTATTTTCCTTTACCTGGTTTTAGGTGGAGCTGCAGCTCCATTTAACTCTCCCCAAAAATGTACTGCACCTTTAAAAAAAATGTGACGCTCCAAGATTGAAACAAGTTTTGAGTGGGAGTGTCAAGGCAGTTTGACACGTATCGAGATGCTTTCAGTGTGCGTTCTGCACCATCAGTGCATTTTGACCTCAAGGGTTAGGATTAGGGACTGAGAGAAAAATTTAAAAAAGGAAATATTTGAGTGCTTCATGTGTCCCACAGCTCCTTCCTGACGGTAGAAAGTTTTAACACTCATGTTGTGTTTGGGATCCAGAAGAAAATGGGTTCTCTTTAACAGGTCAAACAACAGAAACTGATGCAAAGTTAAGTATTTGTGTAGTTTAGTACAGTCCTTAATTGTCTGTGTAAGATTGGTGCAGTTCTTAGCTCACTTCCACTGCGAATATGTAGATGCACAAAACATGCCTCATTTAATACTTGAAACAGGTCCTGGGCTTCATTTCAGAAAGCAGTTTTATTTAAAACTCTGAGTTTGTTGAGCCTGAGATGAGGGAAAGTCCTGGTTTCCCATTTCAGAAAGAGAGATAACTTAAACTCCCGGTCAGTTACCATGGTAACTGTGAACCTAACCTGCTTGCTAGCAGCTTTTCTTCTACAAACCTTGTTGTAGTAGTGAGTTTCTCTCTCACTCGTCCCCTCCTGCGGAGCCTGAAGTAGCTGTCTGACACAACACCTCATGTCCTCATTCATTAAGTCGTCTTAATGTGTTCTGAAATGTGCTTTAATATATCAAAACACATATGAAACACAGTAGTTTGCAGAAATTTAAGCTTTTAGAAACATCCTCATCAAGGCTAGATATTTGTTTGTAACCCAAGGTCTTTAACATGAGCACTTTTATGGTCAATCAGTCATCAATGTCAGAGAGACAGGAATCTGTGATCGCCTGTGGTCTGTTTGCAGGCTCTCTGTACATACACTTATCCCGAATTAACAGAAAAGGTGGGAACACATCGTATCATGCACATGCAATAGCATTTCACTTATTCATTGTAGTACACACCCATCAATATATCTTTTTATCTCTATGGGTACCCGAAACGTATTTAGGGGTTTCGTGCAAACCCTGACGGAGGAAGCTGCACTCTTTTTTTTTTTTAAAGTTATTTTTTGGCCATTTTGTGCCTTTATTCGATAGTACGGCTGAAGAGTGGACAGGAAATGGGGCAGAGAGAGAGGGGATGACACGCAGCAAAGGGCCGAAGGCGGGAGTCGAACCAGCAGCCGCTGCAGAGGACTAGCAGCCTCAGTACATGGAGCGGATGCTCTACCAACTGAGCTAAACCTCTGCCCCGGAAGCTGCACTCTTGTCCAAACCAAAGTGATCTTACTGATGGCACTGGTCTGTGTTTGTTGTAATTCTCTGGTGTTGCTCTCGCTCTCAGTATGGACAGGGATGGCACCATGACCATTGACTGGACTGAATGGCGTGATCACTTCCTGTTCAACCCTTTCCACAACATGGAGGAGATTGTCCACTACTGGAAACATTCCCATGTGAGTCAAAAGCTTCTTTATTTTTTTTTTCTTTTCTCTTTTCCATTTTTCCCTCTTTCTCTTTTATATTTCTTTTCTATTTTTTATTTTTGTCATATTTAGATGAAATAGCCAAAGTATTCTGTGTATTAAGTTTCCAGAAGTCTGTGTTAGCGGAGATTCCAGATGACAAAGAAGTAACCAAACTAACCACGAAATGGTCAGAGAAATAGTTTAATACTGTTCCGTAGTGAGTTACTTTAAAGTTTGAGGACACATGTATCAGATCAGTTAACTTTGCTTCTTCAAGGATTGATTTTAAACTTCCAGTGATAGTAGTGTTACAGTTAATGATAATGACAGTGATAACATCTTATAGTAATTTCAGAATCTTTACACTTCTGAGAACAGGAGCAGGGCATATGTTGCATAATAAAGCAGAACTAAAATGAAATAAATTGTAAACATGTAGATTTTAGTAGTTTTAGTAGGTGGTGGTGTAGAAGATAAAGCAAAACTGTATATTGTAGTATTTTTCTTCAGGGAACTTTTTTATGGATAACCTCCCCTAAAGATAAATACAGATTGGCCCTTTAATTTGTAATGTTGTCACAGATGTTTGACGTTGGGGAACACCCGACAGTGCCTGATGAGTTCTCAGAGCGGGAGCGACGGTCAGGTCTCGTGTGGAGGCAGCTAGTTGCCGGAGCGATGGCAGGGGCTGTTTCCCGGACAGGAACTGCACCTCTGGACCGCCTCAAAGTCTTCTTGCAGGTGGGTCCTTGCACTGCCACTCAAGGTCGAAAATCAAGCATTATTATTTAAGCTATAGATTATACATTTACTATGATGTGTCTTAATAAATGTATTGTATCAGAAAACTATGTCCACACTCACACACAGTGAAACTACAACTCCCATTGGTTGGTTTAGCTAACGCTACATTGCTCTCAGATGTCAGAGCAGGGAATGATGTCACACCCAAATGCATTCCAGAAAACTTCTGATGTACAATTGTTAGCAGTAACAGTTGCGCAGTTTTTTCTGATTTGATGTACTGATTTAATGACAAACAATAGACAGAAGTGTCAGTACTGTACATTCAGAGTCACCATATTTTCAAACCCCAAACCCTTAAGCACAACAAAGGAAGGAAAAGCTGGACAAATTGATCAATCTAATAACGGACATAAAATACTTAGAGCTGCAATGATTAATTGATGAGGGAAATAATTGTTAGTTGCAGTCCTAGAAACACTATATCAGTCTAAACAGTTTCACTATATTTTATATTGAGGAAATGCAAAAGTAATGGTAAGTTACATTACTTAAATTGGATTACATTATTGACTGCATTTCTTAACAGGAAAGTAGTAACTGTATCAGAATACATTTTTAAAGTAACCCTCCCAACCCTGCTCATCAGGATGGGAGACAATGGTTTTAGCACTTAGCACATCTACCAAGCTCACCTTTGAAGACCAGTGGATGCAATGAACACAGCATTTCTGTTACTGGGTACTTAAGGGAGGAAGGAAAGAATTTGCCTCCTGGAGCTTTTTTAGAAAAGTCAGACTCTGTCTTTTGTGTGATCTCTAACCGTTAGCATACTGACAGCCTTTGTCAGAGCCTATGACTGCAGCCAGCAGCAGCCTTGACAACAACACACTGATTGATTGAAACACATACAGACAAATCAGTGTTGACTTCAGACGTGTGTTGCATTGCTTATCTGGGACAGAACGTGATAAACATTTATGCAAGCTTTTAAAACAAGTAGAATATTATAACTATTATTTTAATTGTGGTGAAACTGAGACAATTCAGTGACTTGGGACACCCAATCCTTGGAGGTTTGGTCACTTTAGGTGTATTACTTCAGCTGATGCCTGGAGCTGCCATCTTGGATTTTGAAGTTGGGGTTGGTGAATCCAACTTCCCAGTTCAAATGGAATGCACCCTAATTGTTGGAAATTTGAATCACAAATTTCAAGCTGACCAACTAACTGATACTCCGATACTGCTTATATGCTCATGGCAAGGTCTGTGGATTGAGTAACTGAGTTAATTTCTGGAATGAGACACGGCTGTTTAGTTTTCAAAGATGTATTTTTTATCTCCAAAACTCCAGAACTGTCCCTTTAATTTGTGTGCAAAACTGAGAATCTTCTATCAGAGTCTGAAGCTCACTTTATCCCTCCATCTGCGCTGACATTCACGTCCACTCACCTACAGAAATGAAACAAAGCACATGGTGGGTAGTTCAGGTGGGTGGCTGGAGCATTACCAGCCAAAACACAGAGCAGGATTGGCTCTGCTTGTGTTGAAAGCTTGAAATGTCAGCAGCCACTTAGGTAACAAAAGAATGACTGGCACTGATCAGCAGCACTCACAAACCTCCTACTGATTTATTATGGTCATTTTATACAAAGAGACACCAAAATATGACTACTTGATTACTGATTAAAGGTTTCAACACAAATAAACATCCACTGGGCCTAATGCATGAATCGTTCATACACACAGGTTTGATTAAATTGTGTGTGCAAACAACTTAAGAACTATTTCTTATTTGTAAACAAAGGTAAGAACAAAATTTAAGACTGCCCTCGACTACATGAAAGCCAGTTTGCACAAAGGTCAACTCGTATTTTGTGCTGTGAAATATTAATAATGTTAAAAAATGTTATGTAATTATTTATTCATTGAATAATTTTAAATGTTTACACCTACAGATGATCAAGTTACTGAGACAGATTATTAGAGATGTGAGTGATCTGATCTACCTCATCTGCAAGTACTCACCACTATAGGTTTCCTGACCTTCTAAAGAGAGACTGGTGACAGGGCTGACATATCCCAGGCCATTGTTAACAGTATTAAAGCTGGATTACTCCAAATGGGTGCATACAGCTGTGGACACCACAGACGCACCATATGCCTCCCAAACTTCTCCATTTAACACTGAAGTATTACAGACCGCTGCTCAGCAGGCCAGATTAATCTATTGTACTCGTGTGTGCATCAAGGCGCCATCTTCACATCTGTTTCCCTTCCTCAGAAGATAAAAACCTGTTAAATAAACGTCCAAATAGTATGTGATGCACATAGTGGATAAACCTTTCATATACGTCTCTGGGATAAACACACAGTTTCTTTAAATTCTTCACAATAAAAGTCCTGTGTTGTTTTCTTATTTAAATGCTTTTATTATGAAGCAGCACAAACAGGAAATGTTTTCATTTGTGCGTTTCATCAGCACTAACTTCACACAACAGCTGCAAGCAAATATGAAATAGTAAAATAATGCGGCCTGAAACTACAAACCGCAACAGAGGACAGAAACTACATTTCAAAACATAAAGGTTCTTTTAGAAGCTACAAAAGTACTGAGAGCTGAACATAAAGAGACTTTAAGAAACATCTTTCTCTCTGCTCTCCTGCATGCACGAGCTGAGTATCACGATACAGCTTGGTGGAGCTCAGTGCACTGAACATGATAATGGAAATGCAATTCGGCCCGGTACAGTTTGGCTCAGTGCAGCCAAAAGCACAGGTGGAAATGGCCCATGAGTTTAACATCACCTGTCATATGTCACTGACTTGTTATTGCCTTGTGGTTTGCACACGGCACTTCAGTCTGCTGCACTTATATGGATTAACTGGGTTGTTTCTATTTGCTAATTGCAAACTTCCTGACATATGCATCCACTTTAAGATCAAATGCAATTTATTGACAGTCTCAGGATAATAACAGATGTGGCTGTCTGCGCACGTTTCATGAATCCCACATAGGATTTCCATATTTTCATCCCACTGTTTTGTTAAAGAACAAATATAAGAGAAAAGGAAGAAAACATTCATGCATGAGGACCAGAGTGTCCAGGCAAACCTGACGAACACACTTGGTCAATGGCTTACAAACATTTCAAACCTAGCACAGTTAGTAATAAGAAGACTGAGTTGGCAGTGTTTGTGTGTTCAGGTACACGGCTCAACATCTCGGGGGATTAATCTGTGGTCTGGACTGAGGGGGATGGTCCAGGAGGGAGGCGTCTTCTCACTCTGGAGGGGAAATGGCATCAATGTCCTCAAGATTGCCCCTGAATCTGCCATCAAATTTATGGCCTACGAACAGGTCAGTGCATTCCAATCAGTCAGTGACAAAGAGGGAATCTATCGGCTCAATTCATCTCGGAGTATTGAACAGAAATAATTTTTAATTTGAGCTACAAACCTGAATGTGTGAGTTAGTGAATGCTGCATAATTCTCATTTATTTCAGGTATTGATTCTGTGTGTATCACCACCACTCTGCTCGGCCAATCTTTCAACTCCACCTGTTCCTTCTCTTACTCCAGATCAAGTGGCTGATCCGAGGCAGTAAAGAGGGTGGCACTTTAAGGGTACAAGAGAGGTTCATTGCTGGATCTCTGGCTGGAGCTACGGCCCAGACCATCATCTACCCCATGGAGGTCAGTTTAAAAAATGAGTGACTGCAATATTCATAAGATTGGTCTTTGCACATCTGCAAATATCTTGAGACTTTCTGATGCTAAAGACAGTTTTTGAATGTATTTAGTTTTAAATAAATACAAATCAAGTTCTGATGCAAACACGCTTCTTTAAAAGAGATCTGTAAAAAAAAGTGTGCCTGTTTTCTGAGAAAATACAGTCACAATTTTGAGCCTAAAACTGTCAGACTAGTCAGCATTCAAGCACCACTTCACACTGGATTAAGGACGTCCTGAGCTGTCCTAACCCTGTCACATATAGTGGTCACTACAGTGGACCGGAGTCCTGCATACATCTAGTTTTGACTCGCCCACAATTTTTTCCTTGTCAAATTTGCACTCGCCCAGAGCCATCAGTATGAGCCCCCTGACCTGACCCGCACATGTGATTAAACACACATACACAGTCACTCACTCCTGCAACTGTCAATGTGTTTCCATAGTGACGATGAGCCTCGCTTGCTGCTATGAAAAGCTAAAACTTTTGAAAACTCTTACAAGCAGCAGCCACTGACATCCAACTTGGACTTCGACGGTGGGTTGTCCACGATTTGGTGTCCACCACAGGCTATTTTTACATTTATGTCACCAGTTTTAGCTATCAGCTTACCTACATCACTGCCAGTGTCTGGATAACGCTGCTAGACAGAGCGGCCATGTTTCAGGTCATAGTGTTGTTTGACACAAGACAGCAGAGCAGACGTGCCCCCAGCATGTCAGAGCACATACTTACCAATTTTTTAAAATCATTTAAATGTGGCTGGTTGGTTAATAACACGTTTCAGATTATTGCTTCACACAAACTTGAAATATACATTTATTCAGTTGAAAACTCAAACATATGATGTCCACCTGAGTGGACATGAAAAAAGCACATTTAAAAATGTATGTCAAAACTTGTGTAAAGCTCCTACAGACTCTGCCTTTCCTAGACGTTCCCCTAAGGCAAACTCAAATAGGTGAATGGACCAGAGTCACAATAAAAATTTGGAGGAAAATGAAACTGTTGTTTGGATTGCCCAAAGCAATATCAGCATTAACCAACACTGGATATATAAAGGATTTTACACCCTCCCATATAGATGCAGGGTTTAGAAAATGGACAGAACATGGACTCACTAATGTACGCCAACTCCGTAAGGATGCCAGCCTCAAATCATTTGAACAGTTAAGAGAGGAATTCATACTTCCTAACACAGTTTTCTTAAGATATATACAATTAAGGATTTTTTCAACAAAACATAAGGAGTGAAATTAACTTTTGGAGCCCACTCCAATGGAGGATTTTTGATAAAAATACAAACAGGAAATGGGGGTAAGAAAGTTGTATGTCACTTTTGTCAAATATTTTCAGGCATGACTCTTAATAATACACTACAGATAAAAAGGAGATGGGAAACTGAAATGGATACAGACATACCACAGGACAAATGGGAAGAAATATATTCTGAAGCACATTTAGCAACCAACTCAAATACATGGAGGGAATTCAAATAGAAAGTGATAAGGAAATAGAAATAGTGGCTAAAAATGGGTCCCACACAAATAAATGTTGGGAGAAATTTTGGTACACAAATTGCCAACCATACCCACATATTTTGGACATGCACTAAATTATGAACATTTTGGGAAGATATTATTGAGGCACTTCAAATGATATTTCATCAAAATCTTACAAAAGATTTGAGGATAGCACTATTGGATCTAAGACCAGTGGGCGTTGATGGAAGAGCAAAAAATATATTTTGCAAATACATCACAATTAAGACAAGATTGTGTGCAGTTAAACAGTTGAATGAAAAAACTCAAAAGGTGAGGTAAAGGCAAATAAATCCAAAAGTGTAGCAAAGTCCACTGTGCATGAAAACAAAAGAGTCCGAGAAATGCAGGGGAACAAGTCCAAGAAATGCTATAATCCAAAAACACAGGGGAAGGATCCACCAGAAAACACAAGGAGACTTGACAACCGACACTGACGAACTGGTAACTGAGGAGGGAACTCACACAACCCTGTATACACTAGAGAGGGGAATGATAACAAGACTCAAGTGGGGGCAATTAGGAACAGGTGATACATGTAACAATCAGAGGGGAAAGGAATAAACGCAGAAACAAAAGGGAGAAGAGAACTACAAAATCAAACTAGAAATGACCAACAAAAAGCCAAAACATGGCAAGGAGTAGTTTTCTTTGAGCAAGCAGCAGCATAATGATAAATCTTACAAAGCAGACTATACAAGTAATTCCAGCTTGCAAATTTCTATCTGTCCTCATCCTTTAAACCATGTTTTCTTTGCGTTTTTAACTCTCTTCAACCTTCTCCTTTCCCCCTCTGTTGGGCAGGTGCTGAAGACTCGTCTTACATTAAGGAAGACGGGACAATACTCAGGTATGGCTGACTGTGCCAGACAGATCCTGAGGACGGAGGGACTCCGGGCTTTCTACAGGGGCTACCTGCCAAATACACTGGGCATCATCCCGTACGCTGGCATTGACTTGGCTGTGTATGAGGTGTGTGTTTGTTATCTGCAGTCAGGTTTTTTTGTACATGTAATTTAGCTACTTTTCCCCAATAAGTATAACCTGACACGCCAGATGTTTTTTTTTTCACAGAACCATATGGGAAGTCAAGTACTGATTATTTTTATTTTGCATTGCGGATGGATGGGACACACAGAAAAGACAATTAGTTGGTGTATCCATCAGTGCATATCATACACGACAGACATAACAAGTTGTAAAACACATAACAAGACACAAACGATGTAAAAGATGTAACAAGATGAAAATGATGAAAGAAGACATAACAAGACTCGTATGACGTGAAAGATGCAACAAGACGAAAACAACATAAAAGACGTACCAAGACAAAAAGGGATGCAAGAAGACGTAACAAGATTCAAACGTCGTAAAAGATGTAACAAGACAAAATGACTTATGATACATAAAATGACATAAAAGATGTAGTAAGGTGAAAACATAAAGGACGAAAATAACGCAAGAAAACATAAGACTAAAAGAGAAGACATAACAATACTCTCATAAAATCAGTACTTCTACTGTTATTAGTGTCTGTACTAGTAGAGAATTTGTGTGCTTTTGTTATTTATATTTGTGTACTTTTGCCACCTCTGTATGTGGTTTCATTGTAAAAAGGCAGAAAATAAAATGGTGTAAAATACCATTTTGTTTGAAAAATAAACCAGTTGACTCTCCTTTTCTCTTTCTTTCTTTTTTCTTACTTCTTGTAACTCTGCCTTTCTCCACTTTTCTCCTTTATTTTCTAAACTATTTCTTACTGCTCATGATGTAAGACTCTGAAGAACGCCTGGCTCCAGAGGTACTGTGTAGATTCAGCAGATCCTGGAGTTTTGGTCCTGCTGGGCTGTGGTACCATCTCTAGCACCTGCGGTCAGCTGGCGTCCTATCCCCTCGCTCTCATTCGGACACGTATGCAGGCACAAGGTGAGACGTACTGCAGATTCAGATATATTCTAAATGTGCTGAGCATCAACAACAATCCAGCAATGAAACTGCTTCTGCTTCCTCTTTTAGCCAGTACTGATGGGAAACCCAAGCTGACCATGGTGGGCCAGTTCAAATACATCATATCTCATGAAGGTGTACCCGGCCTGTATCGCGGCATCACCCCCAACTTCCTCAAAGTCATCCCAGCTGTCAGCATCTCCTACGTGGTGTACGAGCACATGAAGAAGGTCCTTGGGGTGGGCTACTAGACCGAGACAAAGAAGAGGGACTAATGGTGAAAAGGACAAAGACGGCAAAGACTTCATTTTGCTGGTGAGAAGAAGAAGTAGAGGAGAAGCGAGGATGCAGCTCCTCAGACCTCTGAAGAAAAAGAAAGGAAGTCTAAGATGAGGAGAGAGGAGAGAAGAGCCATTTCACTGATGAGAATCACTCTGCTGTATGCTGCACTGCACTGCTGACTGAGTCAGGTCCAAGCTTGTGGGTAGTTTGCAGGTAGATCATATTTGTTTGTAGAATTTGGAGAAGTAAATGATTGTCCTCTCTGACAACATCATGTCGCACACATACAGTAGATGCATGTACTACCAAATCAGAAAATCGTCAGAAGAGAATTATCATTTTATCCGAATTTCCATTGTGTTTCCTTCATATTATGTAAATATTGAGAGTTAACTCATCGAGATAAGCAGTAGGAGGTGCTAATGCTCCAGTGAGATGCCATTATACCACTGTAGAAGAAGATTAAAACACCATCAGTGGAGCCTCACATGACTGAAAAAAATGTATAAAATGTGATGGAAATGTGGCATTTCTGTTTGCATCATCTATTAGTTTGAGTCTTCTCACTGCTCCACACTGATAAGTTGCAAATTGAAAACATGCTGACGTACACTGTAAAAATAAAAACATTGAGAAAACTCATAATTTCAAGGCAGCCGACTGCAGTAGATTTTTTCATTTTGAGCCCAACTCAAACTCTTAAGGTTTGAAAAAGTTTTTAGATCAACTTAAAGCTCTGAATTTTAGAAACTCAAACACTGTATTGAAAAAAAAAAGAAGTGTAAATTCATTGAAGTGAAAGTAAATGTTAAAATTTCAATATTTTCAACTAAAACGTTCTAATTTTTCAGGCACAAAAAAAAGACAAATCACAGCTCACTGTGACCAACTTTTGAAGAAAGTTTATCCAAAGAAGAAAAGTAAATTATCTCAACTAAAGATTACAGGTCAGCAAAAAATTTTAAAGTTTGTGTTGGACTCAAAACTCTAAAATGTATTGCAGTGCATTGCCTTGAAATTTTAAGTCGTCTCAACTATTTATTTTTTTTTACAGTGTACCAGCTGAAAGCTCCTCAGTCACTGCAGCCAAATCCCAAACAGTAAGAAAGTTCATCTCAGCAGCAAGTCAGTTTTATTGTGTCTTGACAGAACATGTGGTAAGATTGAATACTTCCTGATCATGGCCTCAGGTACATGCATTCTCTGACTTCCTTTATACTGTCATTGCAGTAGACTGCAGTTTTCTGATCGACAGGACTGAAACCCAGACGGTTTACCTCATAGAACCACAGTATTACCAAATCAGAGAGTGCGAAACATTTATTCCCATGAAAGTGCTTTGGCACAGCGATAGAAAGACTCTGACATTAGCTGCATTGCGGTATCCCAAGGTATCTCCTCGATTTACTCAGTGGACTTTACTAGACAAACTTTTACTGTGCTGAAGACATCTTTGAGTGTTTGTTTGATCTGACAGTGCTGCTCATGGCTCCACAAGCCTAACCCTCAGCGTCTCAGTGCAAACTGTGCTAAAAACAGGACTTTGCAGTCGTCTGGGACTATTTTGTCTCTGTGCCCTTTAAAATGTTGCAGAGGTGTGAGATGGAAGAGGCACACCTTGAATTTATGAAACACTGCTGTCCAAATACGATGATAGCTGTTATATGAGATCTAAGTAAGTAGACTCTAGTTTCATGGTGGTGCAGAGCAGCAGTAAGGGATAAGTTAGACTCAAAAGTTGGAACTAATTAAAAATACTGAGCTGCGTGGGTTGTTTCAACTCTCAGCTGCTCACAGTTTAACAGAAGTAGAAAAATAAGTTGAGGCTGGCTGGAATATTCATAATTTTGTAATGGTTGCCATAAATATATTATTTTAAGATATTTGGGGGAGGGCATTGCAGTTTTTCTAAGTCAAGGAGAGGGTCTGTTAGAGGGCCTTTCATTAGAGATTTTGACAGTAGAGATGACAGGAAGGAGATGGTAAATGACATCGCAGAGGAAAATTGTTTCCCACAATCATCTTTTTTTTGTCTTATGGGAAATAAATGCGATTCTTATTTTGAGCTCACTGAGGTCTCATCTGTTTCTCCTAAACACCCCCTCAGGAGAAAAAAGGCGCAAAAGAAAAGAAGGAGATCTTTGCTTTGGTCATAGGTGTCTGAGGTTTGGTCTTTGACCACTGAGACAAATATAAGATCTTATTTAAGACAACCAAGCTGATTATTAAAGACAAATTTTATATCAATAATGTGAGACAAAAAAAAGAGAACACTTTAACTGGTGTCAAATTAGTCTCTGGCTGAGACGAGACAAAGGCGAGTTTAAGAAGTATAAGAAAAGGACCAAAGTCTCATATTGATCTTACACTGAGCTCATTTATGTCGAGGAGACAGGCTAGACAAAGATGAGATCTTATTTTGAACTTTTCCTTTCCTCTGGGATGTAACCGTGGTCCCTAGAGTTGAATCAGGTTGAATTCATGGTTGGGGCCTTACACTGCTTCCTAACATACAGCGAGCGAATGGAGCGCAAAAAAATTGTCCAGTGTCACAGTGGGGTTTGTAATTTCTTGCCCTGCAGATGAGTAAGTTAAGTGTAAGTTTTTTTTTATTCAGAACTAACAATTTTCAGGTCAGTCTGGTTTCTAGTTGGGTGACAGTTTACTTATAACTCCATACAGCTCCCCATTTTCCATTGAAACCTCAACGATATCTTGATTTTTTTTAAAAACTGCTATGGATTAGGGCTGCACAATATGATAAAGAAAAAGTCATATTGCAGTTATTTTGACTGAAATTTTTCTGAATGTGGAAATGAAGTGTAACAAGTTGATAATTCAGTCTGATATCAGGCTACAGTACAGTTTGTGGATCATTTTTGCATTACCATTTTCATTTTCACAGAAAAACAACGATTATCCAACAATTTTTAGCCCAGGATTCCTGTGCAGTGCTATAGTACCTCATTATAATGCTGTTTTCTCACACATTTTCCCCAAAAATTTGATTTGGTTCTGGTTCTGCAATTTGGATATTGCACTTTTACCTTGCACGGCATCTGGATTTCTGAGATCACAAGAGACTCCATCTTGCCAGAGACTATGTCTCGAGCATACAATGGCGGCTCCTGAAGAGGTTGGCGTAGATACTGTGATAGCATCAGTTATATCAGAACTGGAGAGTATTTCTTCATTGAAAGAAGAGCAAAGAATGACACTGAAGGCTTTTCTTCATGGAGAAGATATTTTTGCTCTTCTTTGGCAAGAACTTGATCTCATTGGTTGAAGTTAGCTCATGTTAAGACATGATAGACAGATGGTTCATACAATCACCTGCCAAGTGTTTTTTTGAAAGTGCCTGCCCTTTTCCAAACAGTTTCTGAAGATGACTTCCCAGATGGTTCTGTGTAACAAACCATCTGGCGTCTCAGGTTTATTGCACTTCGCCATGCAGCAATTTTGATAATATTCTGATCAGTTGTGCAGCCCTACTGTTCTTCAGTCGCCTAAATTAGTCTCTGGTCATCCATGTTGACTGCTGACTGGAGGGGAAACAGAAAATTAAAGAACGTTAGCATCAATTTTGAACAAAGAATACATATTGGAGCTGAAGCAAGTGTGCAAACCAGAACGTGAATGCCTGTCCTCTGACACTCGAATCAGGTTGGGACATCCTCATTGGGAAAAATTGAAATAATCTGCTTGTTTGCATCACTTCTAGCTAGGAAGCGGTGGGAAGCTCTAAACCCCGTGGGCGGCCCAGTTTCTTTTAATAAAATGTAGCAACAGATTCAACCCCGTGCCTACCTGAGCATTTTTATACAGTCCCTGAGTTGGGATTGAACTTGTATCTTCAACTTGAGCTCAGTTGTGATTTATCATATTCTATAGTAACTTTGTTCTGCTGTAGATATTCAACATTGAAACACATGATATCATTTATACCATTGTTCTGACCAGAGTATCCCCAGAAAAGATTAGTCCTCCACAGTTGTTGTAGCAAAGATTTACAGAGTAGGTGGAACACCTACATCCAGTGAAAACGGGAGGTCAAAGCCAGAGGGAACACTTACTGCTGCTGTGTCCACCTGTTTTATGCCATGAAACTAAAAGCCAGTGTGTTCTGTGAGACTTCGGGAAGCAGATGATTAGTCATCCCAAATATACCGAACCATCTGTATTTTCTGACTTGTAATATATTTTTAAAGCATATTGAAGTATTTTGAACTATTCTATTCCCTGTCTATTCCCTGCTCTGGAGCTTCAGCCAAAAACCTAAACCCTAGCTGCAAGTCAGAATATGGAATATGGGCTGCAATTTTAAGAGAGAAGAAAGGAACCCGATTGTGTATCTGTGCATGATTTTGATCATACTGAGGTATAACTTGAACATGAACTGCACAAAAATATTCTACACTAGTTACCTGGTTTGGGTCTGAAGCAGCTGCAAGACTTTGAATGTCATTATTTGCATAGTGGGCAAAGATGTGTATCATCTATATTATTATGCTTATGAATGCTGAAGAGTTATATTTTGTTTCCTCCCTTGCAAGCGTACTTGATGATGAATGATGAAAGCTTGTTGCCACTGGGGCCTTGCAAGCATGACATACAGTATTTGTAAAGCATGAGTGCATGTTTCTAAGCCTTTTGTCAAAGTGTAGCCAGCTAGCTTAGCTTCAGTGTGTGAGGACTGTATTGCCTTTCTTCTATGAGATATTTTCAACCCAAAACACAGAGCCGTTGTAGTGTTTGATGACAGATGCAACAAAAAGAGCTTTCTAGTTTTGATAAAGAATCTCTATCAGTTCAATGTGTAGTGCACTTTACATGCCCGAGTGATGGAATTAAATGAGTGAAAATGTACAAAGAAGAGGGCTCTAATTGTTCAGTGGTAAATGATGTGTCAGCTGTTTCCATCTATACAACTGCTACATCCTTAGTTAACATTTATTTGCACATTTCAAGTTTAAAGCTGCACCAATTAATTTCTGGCCACTTGGGGGCAGTGTAACAAGCTGCAGATACACAGGTTTGGAGAGTAACAGATACAGAATTATGATCATGGCCTCCAGTGAAGAAAATGCTGCACTGGGTGGAAATTTCACCATTTTTTATCTTTAAATCAATCAATCAATAAATAAATTGCGCACAACAAAGGAAAAAAACAGCTGCACAAACTATTAAACCTAAGAACAAACATAAAAACAACAAGCAACAATTTATTGATTCAGCCATTAATCTGTATCTACTTTGATAATTGATTAATCGTTTGAGACATTTTTTTAAGAAAAAAAAGTCCAAACTCTCTGATTTCAGCTCCTTAAATGTGAATATTTTCTGGATTCTTTTCTCCTGGATGTCATCTTGGACTATGACACAAACACAGGAGCTGTGTTTGTGTCCACCTCTTGACTTTCAGTGCAACATTCACTCTCCTGTTAGCTATGATTTGGTATCCACCAGCCCCTGAGAAAAATATCTGGCCCTTTAGCTGCTAAAGGTCTGCATGAAAATCACGACCCAGTATTGTGCAAAAGTGTGTAATCGACCACCGTCAGCTCAGTAGAGCTGAGGGGAACTGCAGAGTTGTTGATGCTTCTCTGTAGATGACATCTTTCATATGGCACAGTGTGAAAATAACAAATATTGATTGGTGCAGCTTTAAATATATGACATAGCTGACAAGTTTGTCTCACATATTAAGGTGTTTATGTTGATTTTTTTATTGTAGTGTTTTTGTTAATTTTCTCATACTATAGAAGTTACCGTTGTTATTGTTATTTATTATAATTTGCAGACTATACAGACATGCCATACACAGAATACCACATCCAATGTTAAACAAGGTGAACTGTGATACCAAACGACACATTTGATCTGTAAAAGATGTATGACTGAGGTGAACTGTATCTGTTAAGAAGGTTTTTGAGGCTCTTCAAATAAAAATATGTTTAAGTCTGTGTTTTTCCATATCACACTTTCACTATATATATACAAACATATATGTATATAATTACTTTATACATTTTTTTCCTAGGATAGCAAAGGTTGCGATGCCACTCAGAGGCAAAACAGGGCAGGTCATGCCTTTGCTTCACAATCCTGTATTGAAAAAATGGCCCAATAAATAAAGTCATCTCTGAGTGAAACACCATGTTCGCCTCATCTTGAATACATCCTATATTCATGCATTATGCCCGTGTTGGAGCGGGAATATTCCACATATCATGTTCATTTTATAATGGTGATGCACTCCAAGAGGAAAAAAAAGGAACTACCAGCCCATGGACTATCTGTAAGGTGAGAAAATGGTTTTCATGTGTGGATAGATTAAGGAATAAGGAATAGTTCACTCAAAATGCATAAATCTGCACTTCTTCTGTGGCTGATGTTCACTTCATATACTCCCTGAAGTCAAGCAGCAGAAGTCACAATGTGCAAATCTTACATTCGACTTTTTAAACCGACTTCCTCACTGATTAAAGTACAACCCCAATTCCAAAAGAGTTGGGACGCTGTGTAAAATCTAAATAATAATTGAGTGCAATGATTTGCAAATCCTTTTCAACTTTTTTTTTCAGTTGAATAAAGTGAAAAGACAACATATTTAATGTTCAAACTGATAAACTTTATTCTTTTCATTCTTCTCATTCTGAATTTGATGCCTGCAACATGTTCCAAAAAAGTTGGGAGAGGAGCATGTTTACCACTGATACTTCACCTTTTCTTTTAACTCTCAGTAAGTGCTTGGGAAGTGACGACACTAATTGTTGAAGTCTTGAAAGAGAAATCCTTTTCCATTCTTGCTACAGGACAGAAACCATTTGGCTGTGATGTTTGTGGGAAGAGATTCACCCAACAAGGACATATCAAGATACACACCAGAGTCCACATGAGAGAGAAACCATTTGGCTGCAATGTTTGTGGGAAGGGATTTACAAAACAAGGAAATCTAATGAGACAATCTCTGAAGTTGTGTTGATTGTTCCCAATGGTCAAAACAAGTTGTCGCTTATGGTTTAGGTTGTCAGAGCTGTGTCAGAACTGTGTCTCAACCTTGGGGGTTTTGGCCCCCATGGGTCCCTGAAGTCTAGATCATCAGAGGGTCAGTTATAGGTAATAAGTTACTGTAACAAACTGACAGGAGTTCACACCTCAATTGGCACTCCACATCCCTGTATCCATTAGTAAATCTAGGAGGCCATGGTGTTGGAGTTCATGGAAAGTTCATTCTTTTATCAATCAAAGATCCAAAAAGTTTCCATTTTTGCCACGTCTGAAAGATAGCAAATGCACTTGCGCGTGGTCTGTGCAGCCAAGGGTAGGAAGTCTTGAAACAAAGGCAAAATGAAGGCAAAATGAAAACGTGGCCAGGTGCATTTACTATCTTGTGCTTGGCGCATTGGAGTAAAAACTACTTGCAGATCGTCTTTATCAGATCAGTCACATGACAGCTGGAGCAGCTGTAGTGTTTGTGTCTGTGTGTTTATTGGGATCCAGAAAAACAAGGATCAAACAATTATGATCTATAACATACAAAAGAAAACAGTATGTGTACTTCTGTCACAGCCTGATGCTGGCCATATCCCCTTTCCATCATTTTGCACACGGGCTCAGCTGATAGGTGTCATGCTGTGTGCTGCTGGCACAAGGGGCAGGACAGGACAGGATACCCCTGGCGCAAGACAGCAAAGGTGGATTTGGTCACACCTTGAATAAATTAAATCCAAGTAAATGACTGATGCCCCTTTAATACCCTATTGTGATACTGTCCCCTGTTACCAATTGGTAATCCTGCAGAAACACTTTTTGTTATACTGGGTGAAATGGTCCTTCCATCCTATAAGTAGTCAATACATTATGTATTCAGAAAAAGGAACGAAAAGAATCAGACCTCTGTGTCAGCTGCAGGCCTGTAAAAACTCTGACCAATCCCTGCCATTCGGTCCGAATGGAAAGGA
>JAJHUR010139756.1:6339-24055 GCA_027495735.1 Lutjanus campechanus
GAGGGGGGGGGGGCGGGGGGGGGGGGGGGGGGGGGGGAGGGGGTGGGGGGGGGGGGGGGGGGGGGGGGGGTATCCTCGGGCTTGAAGCCAGTGTAAGAGCCTCAGCCAAAACTAAAAGCTGTGTTCTGGCTTTCTAAGAGCATGTCTGTGTGTGTACAAGCACGTGTGTGTGTTTCTCCACATTTGCATAAGTGCGTGTGCATGCTTTTATGTGTCAGTCTGGCCATTCCAAAGCCAGGTCCAGATGTTTTGGGAGCCTCCCTGCTGTGTAAGCCGGCCTGGAATGTTCTGGAATTAGCCTGCTGCCACTGCGCTGGGCGAGCTGATAACACACTGAAACACTGAGTGTTAGGGGAGCTGTGCGTGTGTATTGAGTTTAATCTGTATTAAAGGTTATTTTAGGCAAACTGCCCCGAGGCGTCTGTCACTTAGAAGTGTGGCAATTGTCCAGTAGCTGCAGGGCTCTTCAGAGTATGAGAATGTGTTTGAGTATGAGTTTATCTCCCTGTGTGCATGTTTATTTCACTGATTGTTTTGTTTTTTCTTCAGTGAGAGACGACGTGACAATTTGTCCAAAATTAACGAGAATTTTCAACTAAAGATTTAGCTGATTTTTATGTTGAAATTTTGTTTAGGAACTCGTCCAGTTTCAGTTCTTGTGACATACTTCATGGTCCCTGAATGGTGCCTCCTCTGGCAGTCTGTTCCACTTTCTGTAAACTTTTTAGGTCGAACTTGTGGGGTTGAACATTTCTCATCGGTCAGGCACAAACCTTGTGATTTCTGCAACATCTGTACAGTTTCATACACATACTAAGCAGGAACTTGACTCTACTAAAATTAATATAGGGTTAACATTTCTTGCAAGGTTTGTTGATATCACAAAAAAGTAATGTATTTGACTTGTTAACACGTTTGGTGTTTCCCCTACCACTGCCGCCGACCCCCAAAATAAACTAAATATTTTATGTGATTTACCTAATTTATGTACACTCGCTCTTTACTGTCTTTTGTCATTGATCTTCATAGAAAAACTCGTTACATTACTGTAAGGCCCGGTTTCATAAATGGGATGAACTTTAAAACTGATTCAAACTTTTAAACAAGCTTAAATTGAAGAAAGATTAAGTTTAAACCTCAATTTAGTTTTTAATTTAACCTGCAGATTAAATTTCTTTCTGTTGCACCAAAACATTAAACTCCAATTTAAAATGCCATATTGCTCCATTACTCAGGCCAAAAGTTTTCTCAAAGGAGGAGAAATTAGAGTTTCCTTGCGAACCATCATATGTATGCTAACTAGGCTAACTGTTTAGCTAGCTAGCAAACAATGAAGTGATTGTTTAAGTTTTAGACAGCTAGCAAACAGTGTAACCCCCCTCTTTTATACTTTGAACAGCACATAAATTTATTATAATTTTATTTATTCAATTATTCAATTATTCATTTATTTAGGGTATGTAAGCATCTCTCCACATCAACTCTATGTAAAAAAAAAAGTTTTTTCATAAATGAACTTGTATTTTCTAAAGAGATTTGTTTTTATCTGTGCATCAGAGCTCTGATTATTATGAAATCTGGATTTAGTCACTTTTCTAAACTCTGATTAGACGTAATCTTAGATTAAATTAATCTCTGTTGGTCCACCCCAGTCTAAGTGCAATAAAAGCAGATTTATTAATGTAAACTGTCTTTGACCAAAGATGGACACATGTCCACCGCAGGCGTTTTTTAAACAAACCCAACCTGAAAGTGGCGACAGTGGTGAGGATGCTAGAAGCTCTGCTGCAGGGTTTAAACACACTTTTCATGAAACATGCTCCTGATGCAAAAATGCAAATTCTTTCTCATCATTTGGACAGAATGTTTTTACTTTCAGTTTCATTCAAATAGAGCTGAAAAAGTCCTCTGAATAGCCTGTAAGCCGAAGAGGAGTAAAATGGCTTTGATATAATGAATACATGACTTTATTTGTAATAAAAAAGTTCTCTTATTTCCCAGTGGATCACCGGGAAATAAAATAAAATATGGGAAGACTGTTTGTTTGTTCAGGTCCAAATGCTCTGTAATATTTTAATTAATTGGGTTACCCAACCTAGGGGAAACACTGAAGTCTAAAAAGGGTGAAATAAAAAGAGAAAGACTGTGCAATTGAAAGTTATCGTGAGGGAACGAGCAGGAGAAAAGGATCGAGAGAACCAGCTGGAGAAAGAAAGAAAGAATTTAATTTGCTATTTGATTCAATAAGGTTAAGTGCACAATAAAAAACCCTTTTCATTTAGAACAAGGCCTTGTTTCGGAGGTTTTAAACATTTGTGAAGCATATCACCCTACCATGACATCAGTGTGTGTATGTGTGTGTGTGTTTGCTTAATGCAGCATCACGTTGATCCACTCTGTCTCTCAGTCTGTGACCAGCATGGGTTTTGGGCCGCTGGCGCCCAACTTGTCTCCACTCTCAGTCTTGTTTATGTCTTCCTCTAGATTAGCGCCAGCCGCTATGATAACACTTAATACTCTAAAACTCATGCACACACGCATGGCACGCACGCACACACACACACACACACACACACACACACAGAGGCAGTGTAAAGCTTGTGTAATAGCAGTGGTAGTGGTGTAAAGCTGCTGCACTGCGATAATGTCAGTGTGGAGCAGGCAGCCAGCGTGTGTGGAGGGATACAGATGTCTCTCTGCAGGATTTAGATCTCTCTGTGTCTCTCCGTCTCTCTGACTCGGAGCTAAAGTCCTGGTAAACAAACTGTGTTGACTTTGTTCCCGCCTCAGCCAAAACTACAAGTGCAGTCAGGTGGGGGGGCGGCTTTACTGCGGCGGTCCTTTAACGTTGGGATTGTCTTTGGATCCTGGTTTCACTTGGCTGCAAGGTGGTCTGCTTCCTGAGAGACAACACACACTAACACACAGGTTCAATGCATCAATCAATTTTTGGAGAGGGAGGACAGACGTTTAAAACAGCACACACACCAATGTTTTCATCTTTGAAATACTACAAAGCACTTTCATGAGTCTTGAAGCAGGTAATTTTGAACAAATTTGTAGCTTCTCTATTCATTCTGCACAGTTGCAGTTAAAGATGAGCCCACACTAATATTATAAGTATTATTAGGGCTGCAAATAATGATTATTTTTATAATCAATTATCAATTAATGGGTCAGTTATTTTCTTGGTTAATCAATAAATAGTGGTTTGTCAGAAAATGGTGAAAAATGTCAGTCAGTGTTTCCTAAACAAGATGATGTCATTTAAGAACATTTAAGAAGCTGAAATCAGATCATTTTGACCGTTTTTCTGAAAAAATGACTCAAACGATTAATTGATTTTCAAAATAGTTGGCAATTAATTTAATAATTGATTAATCATTGCAGCTCTAAGTATTATACTATTTGTTAAATTAGATTACAGTGGTGGCTGCGTAGGAATTTTTCTGACTCGTGTGATTCTAACATCTTGAATTCCAGAGCATTTAAAAGTCCAAAAGTCAAAATTTATTGAAAATAGATAGATGTAATCATTTCCCAACTTCACAAAATGTTTTTTACCCTAACCAAATATTGTGCTTCAATCCGTATTTGCTGGTGTTTATACTGTAGTGAAAAAAACTCTCCCATTTGCTGCACATGCACCTGAATTTACGGGACGGTCGAGCAGCCATTTTATCTTGTAAGGCAGCTGGATTCATGAGATCACCCGAGAATCCATCTTGCTAGGCTTCAAGTTATCTGTTTGTGCCTGCAATAAAAGTGGTGGGACTTTTCCAAACAGACAACTTTGATGCCAGATGGAATGTCAGGTTAGCAACAATGTCACTGCATCATAAATTACGTCTTTTTTAACCTAACTGACAAGTTGTGTTCATTAAAGAAAGTCAATGAAATAAATGATCCAAAAATCCAATGAATCATAAGAAATGTAGGATTTTGTTTGAGAACTTTTTTCAAAGCGTCATCTGAAAAACTGAATTGAGGCTTTGAATCTAAAAAATGACATAGTACAGTCCTTAAAGCAGTTAATGCATTTATGTGCAAACAAATATGCCTAGAGATACAAACGATGTTGGCATGTGTTACTAAATGGTGTAAAAAGAGCAGGCTTAACAGTAATCATTAAAACATTGTGCATTAAACTAGGTCAAGAAAGAAGCAGGACAGGGCAACAAATTGATATTATATTGATATTGTGATACAAGACTAGATATTTTCTTAGGTTGTGGTTATCGTGATGTGGCGAAAGTGTCTTTTCCTGGTTTTAAAGACTGCATTTCAGTAAAGTGATGTCATTTTCTGAACTTACTGGACTGTTCTTGCTGTTGTATCTTTTGCCTTTACCCACTTAGTCATTATATCCATATTACTGATGATTAAAATTCAAAAATTTCCAAAATCTCATTCTGTTAATATTTTGTGAAGGCACCAATAAGCATCCTGGCAATATTGTTGCAATATCAATGTTTAAGTATTTGGTAAAAAATGCCTTGATACTGGATTTTGTCCACAACATCCAGCCTTAGAAAGACGTTTTTTGTTGGTCATACTTGAGTGTCTTGGTTTCTTTCTCGATGATCATATGTCATATCTATATGATGCATCAGTTTTAGCAGACTTTGTGAGATGACGGCACAGTGAGTTTGTGGATTTTTCAACCAATTGAGAGCTGAATTGAAACCAGAGCTGCCAGGTTCTTTTCCAGGAGTAAGAAAACCTTGTTCAAAATCCTGTTGATTTGCGGTAATAGCTAAAAATCCAGCCTTGGAACAAAACCTTTCTCAGCACTGTGTGCTGTTCACTCCATATGTCAGGATATATATATTTTTAAACACAACATCTTATTGAATTTTCGAGAACAGAATGAAATACAAAACACACAAGACAGCAAAGATAGATTCGAGCAGATCACAGACCCTAAGGGTTGGAAAATATCAAAGAAAAAACAAAGAATAAAATAGCAAGACATGTAGACATACTGTATATATTACATCATTACATGGAAAGACATTATACAGAGAGCTCCGAGCTTGGGTACATTATATGGACCAGTGAGTACACAACTAATGCAAAGCGGTAAAATACCCAGGAGAGAGCATTAGACATTCATGGGGGCACTGGAGGGATGCCAGGCCACAGTGCAACACCCACTGTGTACCAGGTCTGCTGTGCAGTCTGGGAGATAGTTTAGAAGAGGTGTCCACAGTTTATCAAAAACCCTCTCATTCCCCTTCAAGGCTGAGCGAAAGCTCTCCATTGGCAAAAAGACTTCTCCCTACCACTGGTTAACAGTTGGACGCTTTGGTCTAATCCATTGAAATAAAATTAATCTTCTTGCTAGTAGAAGCTTGTTCAGAAGTTTTTGCTGGACACTTTTCAAAGAGAGAAGACTCAGCAGAAACAGGATTCATTTATATTCCTTTATCAAAAGTAGAGTTCTTTTTCACAGAAATCAAATATCAGAGGGCAGTATGTATCTAAGACCCAAACTTTTTCTTACACTTGACACAGAGGGGAGAAATCCCAGGATAGAAAGTATTAAGGGTTTGAGCTGTGTGATGCAATCTGTGAGGGATCCTGTACTGTAGCCTATTGCACAAAAAGTTTGACTCAACTGCATCAGACCATTCCACCTCCCCAAACTCAGTCCCCAGATCCCTCTGCAACAGGCCTTTAATTCTGTCAATGTTGAATTTGTTGAGGGACTGTAATCTTCCATAAAATATGATATGAATTTTTTATTGTGGTGACACAGTGCAGATACAGGGCTGAGTTTTGGTGAAGTTTCTACTCTGCAAAAAAAAAAACAACTGTCAAAATGTGTAGATGGTATGCCACATTGGGCTTTGAGTTGTCCATCAGTCCATCCATTTTCTTCCACTTTAATTGGGGTCGGGTTGCAGCAGGCCAAGCAGGGTATTCTGGAAGGCCATCTCCCCAGTAAAGCTTTCCAGCTACTCCTGGGGGATTCCAAGGTGTTCCCAGGCCAGATGGGATATGTAATCCCTCCAGCGAGTTCAGGTCTACTCTGGGGTCTCCTCTAAGTTGGATGTGCCCAAAAAACCTCCAAAGGAAATTGCACTGGAGGCATCCTAATCAATTGCCTGAGCAACCTCAGCTGGCTGGGTTCTTTTGATTAGAAGGAGCAGGTTTTCCCCATCAGCTCCTCTGCATCAGGCCATGGCACCTCCCCAGACTCAGTCCCCAGATCCCTCTCCAACAGGCCTTTAATTCTGTCAATGTTGAATTTGTTGAGGGACTGTAATCTTCCATAAAATGAGATATGATTTTTTTATAGCGGTGATACTGTAACAAAAATGAGTCAATAGCAGAAGCTATTGGATGTGTTTCAGGAAAATTTAGATTGTTGGTGAAGTTTCAACTCTGCAGAAAGTCATGAAATTGTTTTGATGATAGGCCACATTTGGCTTTGAGTTGTCCATCAATCCATCATTTTCTTCCGTTTATCTGGGGTTGAGTTGTGGTAGTAGCAGCCTAAGCAGAGTATTCTGGATGTCCATCTCCCCGGCAGTGCTTTCCAGCTCCTCCTGGGGGATTCCAAGGTGTTCCCAGGCCAGATGGGATACATAATCCCCCCAGCGAGTCCTCCTCCTCCAAGTTGGACGTGCCCAGAAAACCTCCAGAGGAAGTTGCCCTGGAGGCATCATAATCAAATACCTGAACCACCTCAGCTGGCTGAGTTCTTTCAACTAGAAGGAGCAGGTTTTCCCCATCGACTCCATTGCATCAGGCCATGGCACCTCCCCAAACTCAGTCTCCACATCCCTCTCCCATAGGCCTCTAATTCTGTCAATGTTGAATTTGTTGAGGAACTGTAATCTTCTGTGAAATGGGATATGAATTTTTTATTAAAGCAATACTGTAACAAAAATGAGTCAATAGCAGAAGCTATTGGCTGTGTTTCAGGAAAATTTAGTTTTAGAAGTTTCTACTCTGCAGAAAGTCATGAAAATATTTAGATAATGCCACATTTGGCTTTACATTTTCCATCGTTGTTCATGGTCATGGGGGGCCATGGCTCCTGCAAAACATCCTGAACACAGAAATCGTGAACAGCAGAGGCACGTTCAATCTGAAAACGGTGTGCAATGGTGTGCAACGTTGTGCAGCAGCGTGCAAGAGTATGCAGTGGGCTTCGGGATAGGTTTTCTCTCATTTAGAGGGTTTGCCACAGTTGTTACCCAATCAGCAGTGACTTGTATGTAAACATCACCGTACTAAAAAGGTGTTGCTGTGTATTGTGCTTGCGTACACAAGAGGGCATTCAAGGTTTTGTTGGGGATGAATGCGGCCCAGTTTAACAATCTAATTCTACAAGTCACCACTACATAGTTCTATGTTCTAACATGTATAGTGTGTTTAGAAGAGAAACTCCTTTTCAAACACAAATTTTAAGAATATTTGTCTAAAAATAAGCGGTTACCCTGTGCAGAGATGAGTTGTGTTGTATGTAGGGGTGGATGAAGATTTGGATGGAGCTTCAATCGATTACACTGAAAAGGTGAACACATTGATGGATAACTCCTGGGATACTACATGTTGGCTGTTCAAATTTGCATGAGGTCAATGTAGTGCATTGCTGTTGGGTAAACTCTTCAGAATATTTGGCTTGTTGATTAACGTGCCTCAGTAATCCCATGGGGGATGGATTATGTAAATGACCAGACACGGACTTAAAATCAGTCATCGATTCATTCATCTGTACACATACACATGCCAGGTGGAATAGTGTGTGAATGTGCCCAGCAGGCAGCCAGAGGCAATTCTCTCTGTCTCTTTCTATCTGTTAGTGTGTTTACAAGCTAATCATTTGATTACAGCCAGATTAACCTCTTGAACTCCGCACACTCACTCTTTGGCAGGTTCCTTGTTACAAACTCTTGTAGTGCAGCCAAAGTCTGCTTAGAGCCACACAACTGAGGACAAAATACATTCTAGTGGAGGTCCAAAATATTATAATTATGCCAGATATGCCATGATGAATTACAGAGAAATGTGTTCAGAACTGTTCAAAAGACAGCTCCAGTTTTCAAATTGATGTAATAGTGCAACTCTAAAAAGTCTAAGATTAGAATCCTTCACTCAGCACATAGCAAGGGTGATACACTGTGGCATAACTAAAGCTGACAAAAACCTTCATTTACATTTTCCTTCAATCCATTTATTAACAGGCTCACAGCACAGTCTTTTTTTTCCGGAGGCCAGAATATTTTGAATTGTTTGCAAGGTGAACAGAGTGTATTTTCACCGTGCTACAAACACCAGCAGTGTGATGAGGTGCTGAGCATCTATTCTGTCTCTCTGTTAAGTGCAGCACAAAAAATGTTCAACTTTAGGTACAACACTGCCCTCAACGCCGTCACTTTTTACCCACCTGCCCAATCACAGTGGAGGAGGGGCGGGACAAATACCACAAACTGTGCCCTGCTCATATCACTTATACAACAGTTAGGTCTGACCAAATGATTTGATTGAGGAGGGGCAGCTGGACTCGCAAGATCACCTGAGTCCATCTTGCCAGACTTCAAGTTATCCGTTTGTGTCCACATCAAAAGTGGTGCAGCCAGTCAGTGTCCTGGGAGGGATTACTGGCAGCTACGGCTGTGGTTTTAGCTGTGATAACAGCAGGGAACGCCCGTGAAAGCGTTGATCTGATAGATGTGATAGACAGATGGTTCATCCAATCCCCTGCCAGGTGCTTTTTTGAAAGTGCCTGCCCTTTTCCAAATAGTTTCTAGGGATGACTTCCCAGATGGTTCTGTGTAACAAACCATCTGGCATGTGAGGTTAACAAAGTATAACAGCACTGGTACTGTTAATTACAGGTATAACTCTGCCTCACAGATGTTCTGATACCTGTTAGCCTACATTTACATTACAGTGACTAAGTTAAAAAATCCAAAAAATAAACATGGATTTGGCTGTTGTCAATTATTACTCTTAACTAATAAATGGAGCTTTTTAAACTGTTGTATAGAATAAATATCACAATCGTGGTGGTGCTGTTGGATTGAATATCAGCATGCTGTGATTATCTTCTTAACAACCGAATCACAGCCGTGCTGATATTCAGTCCAACAGCACTCCTTCAAGTGTGATATTGCTTCATTGAACTGGGCTCCGTCCACCTTCAGCTCTTGAACCAAACAGACGACTACCACTGAATGCTTTGGTGGACACAGCCCCTTAGTTAGGAATACCATTTATTGATATTTTCAGAATATGTGAGACTACTCAGAAATACCTCATGCTCATGACAGCACAGGATGTAGAAATGAATACCGTCCTCTCGTCCATGAGTAGATGCATACCTCCTGCTGCACTGTGACATGTTTAGTGGGTGTAGTTTGGTAGAAAAGAAATAGTTCCTACATGAGACTGCTCACAACAAGGTCTGTTGGTCAACATTATCTTGAGTGACCGGGTCATGATTTTTGGAAAGCAACACTGCTGTTGAGTTTTTTGGCTTTGAGCACCACAAGCTGAGTGCCATCTAATTCTAATATATCATCTCAACATCTCTATGGCCAATATCTCCAAAACTCTGCATCTCACACCAAAACTATCAGATGATAAATAGCAGGTAAAAGGAAAAAAGTTTTTTTTGATTATGGAGTAATACTATGTCCCTTAAAAAGTCGCATTGAGCCATTTCCATAGATATTTTTGTGTCCTTCATGTGTCTTGGGAGTCAGCAGGAAGTCAGCAGCTCAGCCCAAGAGGCACTATAGAACTCCTGCTGTATAGTCCCAAAACCACTCAGGAGGAAAAGAGTAGTCTAATGCTTTCACACGGACTCCAAACCAAATGTTCCACAACACTGAAGTCTGAAGCCTTCTTTGGTGTATGTGCCAGTTGAGCAGCTTTCATTGGTTTGGACTGCTAGATCTGAAGTTAAAAGAGTGCCTGTTTTAAATTATTTAAAACAGATTTAGAGAAGTTTAACTTCGATGGACATCAAAAGGGATCACAGCCATCACCGAACAGATTTAGTTCCCCTGATTCCAGCATACGAGTCTGTAGTTGACTCTGAGAGGAAGAGTATTATTTTTAAGACAAGTTGTGTCAGTTAGGTTCAGAGACTGAAACTCAAGACCGTCACCCTAAAATGAAGTAGACATCACAAATGTCTAACTAATGATCATCTTCATTATCGTTTTTATTCTCTCTTTATCATTTTCTCTATTAATCAAGTAGTTGTTTGAAGAAATCCAAAAATATTCAAATATGAGAAGCTGAAGTCAGAGAAGTCGGATATTTGGGGCCCGAGCACCAACCCACGGCACATTTCACCTGCTCGTGAGTAAATCAGTCGGCACGTGCATCATGCCCAGGCATACACAAAAGCCTTTGGAGCCATAGCCTAAACCCAGCAGGAGGTCAGCCATTTTGAATTAAGTGTCCATTTTTGGTGATATCCAGGTGTTGTATTTTAATGAACTCCTCCTACAGGCTTAATGTCTACTTCAAAAGATATGTGCTAGCTAGAGAACTTTGCGATGAAAAGTAATTTAAAAGATTCTTTCATTGAATGTTGTGGTCATTATGTGATGTTGAATGCTGATGTTTTGCCATGAAACAGGAAGTTGTTGTAACATGATAATATTCAGTCATAGTTATAGTGCCACCTACTGGGAACAGGAAATTATGTGTTTTATACTGTGATGTTCTCCTCCTAGCAGGTGGACCAGATCCAACTCAGGTGTGGTCAAAAAAGCCTTAAGACCTTGATAATGCTGTATTGTGAAGATTGTGGTGTTCCATCAATTGATGTTGCCTTGGTGGCACAGTGAGCTTTGAAGTTTCGCAATAACATGGGAAGTTGTTGTATTGTGATGCTACATGCCCCACACTTTAGTGAAGTAGCCCTTGCGGATCATTTCACTTACATATACGAAAATCAGTGCACACATGTATCACATGTATCACATGTATCATGTCCAAACTTACAAGAAAAGTAAGTCGACTCATCCAACAGATTTAATCAGATCAACTTCATAATTACTGTGTGAAATCTAGAGACCTTTGCAGTGAAAAGTTATCAAAAGATTCTGGTTTGGTTGATTGTGTGGCCTTGCTGTGGCGTCCAAATTTGATGTTTCTCCGTTAAACAGGAATTTGTTATAACTCCTTCCTGCTGTGCCCAAAACACATGAAAATTGTTGACGCGTCAGTGTCCAGCAATGACGCCGCAATCGCTGCCTGCTTTGCCACGCACAGGGGTGTGAGGGCCTGTTCATTGCTGCTTGCAGCTTTGATTTCTCATAAAAAATTACTCAAAATAATCCACAGTTTGTAACAATAGAGAGCATTTTTTAAAAGTTCATGAATCAACTAATCTTTGCGGCTTTATAATTGATGAACTGTTTGGTGCATGAAAAATAGTGAAGAAAATTCTCAGGTCCCAAAGAGATGTCTTCAAATAACTTGTCTTTTCCAACCAAAAGTCCAAAATCTAAATATATTATTCAACTGATAATGATACGTGGCAAAGAAAAGCAGCAAATCCTCACCGGTGACTCGCTGAAACTGGAGAATGTTTGGCTTTTTTCTTTTAATGACTGAAACAATTAATCCATTATGAGATGAGATGGCTGCCAATTATTTTTCTGTTGATCAAATAATAAATCAGAAAACTAATTTTTTCAGCTCTAGGTATGTATAAATGAGAATTAATAAGAATATGATAATACCACTCATCTTTCCAGACATGATGTTAAAATCTGTGGGATCACTGGGAAAAAGTTGATCTTTTATCCAGGTATGACCTTAATCCAGTCATTCAAAGGATGCACCATACGTTCTACTTCCTCTTTCCCTCAGAGATATTTTGAGATGCAGAATTCCTCTGAGAGGCTGCGTTATTCACCATGAGGCCCCGGATGAGGTGTCATGACATTGTGTGGATGCTTGTGGTTGTTGTTGGATGTGAAGGCATTTGCCTCTTCCTCCAGCCTCAAGACAGACAACTGTTTCTGGAAACCTGCCAGCACGACTGAAATGGGTTTAAATGCGAGAGCAAAGTTGAATCTGTCAGTGTAAGGGAGGTTAGTAACACAGTGTAATACAGTATGTCTTAGTGCTGTTATGGGATTTGCTACAAGTAGGCAAGATGGGATGTTGCCAGCATCACAGACAGCCTTCCCAGTCCGTCTCCCTGTTTGGTATCCAGAGAAGATTAAACTGCTGCTGATTTAATTTAAGCCTTAATTAAACCTCAACAGCTGCCAGTGGATCCTCTGAAAAGGCTAACTGGTTGACAGACGGAGAGAGTTTGTCAGGAAGGATGAGAGATGAGAAGCGATAGAGCAGACAAACAGGCTGGAACTCTTAGTTCATTAACAGCAAAACTATTGAGTGAATACTAACATGGCGGCAGTCATTTGTCTGAAAGTCAAGATTCGAGGGCCCACAGGGCCAACATTTTGAGTTAAAAATCTGCTGCATGTTGTGTTTGCGTTCACTGTGTCCTGCTGTTGTTGTTTTATCAGATTCTGAGTGTTGAAGGAGGCGGCAGCCTGCAGGCCAACTGCTGGTTAACAGGATCAAACAGGATTTATCTGCGGGTCAACAATTAATCGAAATATGATGGAAACTGCAATATAGCCAAGTGCAATATCCACATCCCAGTGTTACAACATGTGGTGTTCCCCCGGCCTACAAACCGAAGCAGGACCTGCTTGTTTGCCTCATATCCCAACAAAAATCACATCATCATTTATATATTCTCCTCAGTGAAAACAAAATGCAAAAATTACCATTCCCACTAAAATTGTTGCTCATATTGCAAATCACAATATGTCAAAATGATTGCAATATGATTTTTTTTTTTTTTTTACAGTCCTAGAACTGAGGACTATTTTTCAGGATAATGACTGAACAGAATATTGCAATATTCATGACACAAGTTTTGATGTTTATGCTGGGTAAATTAATTGTTATATTAATTCAGTTATTAAAAAAATCATTAGATTAATCGACAAATCGAAAAAATAATCATGAGGTGCAGCCATAGACATCTGTAATCTCCTGTCAGATGATGTCTGCTACCCACATGCATGTCCTGTTGCTGCAAAATCACGGCTGCAGTCGGTTCGTTCCAGCATCGCCCGATTCATTTCCTCAGCAGAAAACTGTTTGCTTCTCCAACTGAAGGTGCCGTTTAAATAGTGATGCACACCTGGCTTTTAAAGGGGATAGGAGATGACATTCTGATTGGTTTCATTTACAGTATGTTACACCCAAAACACACCTATGATTAAGTAGGGGACTAAATACGACCTTTTTGCGCCTTACTTTGTGCCCAGATTATGCACCATTTAACTTTAAAGTGGTGTTGGACACGCCCTAAATGTGCTTGTGCCACACACTTCAGACCACGCGCTACAGATCATATAACTAGAGCCCTCAGTCTGGATATATTCTATAAACTGCACCATCATTTATTTTGTGAGTTAGCCAAACTTCAAAATGAACTGTTGGCTGATACCAAGAAAACCTGCATCGTAAAGTGGTGTCTGTACACTCTGCCAAGAATCAGTGCATCAACAACTCAATACTTGAAGACAATACAAAATATAATTACTGCGTAGAATAATGTCAGGGTAAATCTTTCGATTGATGTGAGCAGCATTTCTTCCAGGATGGTGACATAATGCAGCATTTCTTCTGTCAAGACATCAGACAGGCATTCCTGAGAGAGAAAAAAGAGAAATAGTGAAAGATTTACAGATATGGAGGGAGATGAGGAGATGGAGGATGAGTTGTGCATAATGCATGAACAACGAGAATGATGGAAGGAAAGGGATGGAATAGACAATAAGGCGGATTCAGGGAGAAATGAGAGGAGTTTAGAGGCTCAGAGGGTGGCAGACTTTGGGTGGACACAGAGTGGCAGCGAAAGAATGAAAGGATCAGCCAGCCATCAGCCCTCCATCCTCCTCCTCCACCTCCTCCACCCAGTGTTGGGGGACCGGCAGGGCTCAGAGTCTCAGCGCAGCACATTAAACACTGACCCGCTGCTAATTGGGAGTTTGGTTAGAAAACGGCTCATAGAAAACATGGAAACAAAGAGGCAAAAAGCTGTCTTTATTTTTATTCAGCTGAGCTCTTTGTTCAGCAGCTGTTTGTAGTTGACTCAGGCCACCCACTGACTGATATAATAAAGACTGCAACTGAAAGAGAAATGTGGAAACTGTCAGCTTACAGGCTGGTGGGCCAAACCATCACTTCAAAATGTTTGTCAGCTAAAAGAACACCATTATAATGAATATTGTACATCCTGCGTTTGGAAAATAAACATTTGGCTTAGCCTTTTAATTCTGACCTACAACATAAATTACTGTTAGGACATAGGTTTACCTACAAGGTTGCATACTGTCCAAACACCCAGCTGAGAATCTCTGTCAGGTTCAATACAGAGAGATCAGTAGCCATGCTAGCAACATGAGATGGCATTTTTCTGTTGGATGGTGCACCACTGTGTGAAATATCTTGACAAATATTATATGGACAACTACACATGATAAGGGCAAAAACATCTGCGTAGAGACAGAGCACAAAGCGCCATACTCTGAAAACTGCACTCACCAGGGGGAAAAGATGGGTGCTACAATATGAAACCAAGTGCTTTAACGCTTTAACAGAGTAACTGTAGCTCAATAAAAACCTGTGTCTATCAGAGAGGAAAAGTTAAACTGACAAATTCAATTTTTCCAGTAAATCTCAGGGTCCCTTCTGATTATCTAGCTTTGAATGTGAGAAATGATCCCAGAGGTGAAACACTTAAATATGAACAAGTATTTGATCACATCACTGGGTAAGATCATCATTTAACTGTGACTTTTATAGCCGAGTTATCTTCAATTTCTACAGTTTGTTTGGTCAAATGAACAGCTGTAGTCTAGGCATAGTTACGGAGTGTCCCCCGTTCATCCTGATCACACCTCACGTCTGTGTCCACTTTTGTCTTCTTAAACCCTCATTTTTTCGGTTTTGGCAGATTATTAAAACTTAGTTCTGTATTCTTTAACTTTTTGGTAGTGCATCCCAGCACATAGCAGCTTTTAGGCATTTTTGCTAGTGCATGGAAAGGTGTGGGGGTGGGGCTTAAATGCACTCTGTCTCTATATGCCAGCTAATGTAAGCCCTGGTTGGACTACAAACAGATACCAAAATCTTGACTTATTATCTCACTTATTAACAGCTAATTATGATTTTCAAAGTTCTGTACCTAAAGTGTGAACACTGCTTATTTAAGTTAATTAATCCTTTATTATACACTTATTAACACTTAACTATAGACTTTACCAAATCTAAAGTGTGAACAACACTTATTAGGGTTAATTAATCCTTTATTATGCACTTGTTAAAAGATGATTTTTTTATTATTAAATTATTAAGTCTTTTTCCTCTGCTAAGAACTGCTAATAAATGCATAATGAAATATGTAGAAATCTTAATAAAGCAACAACAAAAGCTCAGCAAGCTGCTCTATTACTTATTAACTAACATTTATGACAAACCTCTTAATATAAAGTGTTACCAGAATATCTAACTGGACATTTTCAAGACAAAATGTTCTTTAAAACCCAAAGACTTTATCAGAACATGGAGAAAACATGACTTTGTTAGCTTGGGTAGTTAAAACCTGCCTCACATTAGAACCTTGAAGTTGCTGCTGCTCATGAACCAGCCTCCGCTTTGATGGCCTTTGGCAGCTTTCAGTGGAGTTAACTGTGCTTTTCTTCAGTGGGCATGAGGAGGACTCCACCAATCTAGCCTCCAGCAGGGCTTTATGAGCTCTGACCTCGTCCTCTGCTGTTTGCTTTGGTTTAGCTCAGTCCAGAGACTGCAGTGGTGTGTGTGTGTGCGTGTTTACAGATGGTTTAGAGAAAGAAGAGGTCTATCAAATATGTCTATTCTGGAGGCGTCTTCCCTCAGTGTGTCACATATAAGGCAGAGATTCATGTTGTTTTTGTTCCATGCACATAGTTTTTGTTCACATATTTTGTTGCACTTCACGTATTCTAAAAAAAAAAAAAAAAAAAAACTTTAGCTGAACTTTGTGGTGCACTTGTAGCTGTGGTTTCAAGCAATGTCTGTAGCAGAAAACAGTGTTGGAAGGTCTAGTGTTAACTTCAACAAGGTTTCATGTGATTGTCTTTAGTGAACAGTGAATACAAGCACATAAATGCTTAAAATCCAGGGTTCCTGCTGGTATTTTTCCATGGAAAGAAGAGTAGACTTGGAAAGAATTCTCTATTCCTGATATTCAAGCAGAATGTACATGAGCAGAATGTTTAAAGACTAAATTAAGACCAAATGGTGCAGAGATTAGTGACATTTGCCCAATATCCAACGAGTTAATGACATCAGTATCTTCCCCTGGAATTGATATGGGATTGGATCGGCCTGGGCCATAGAGCAATAGCTATAGCTATCGGCGATAGACACGTCATTTGTAGCAATAAGAAAGTAGTGTGATAGTTTAATTTAAATGCGTTGAATGCAAACTGCTGTGAAAGCACAAAACGATTACGCCCCCTCTCATAGACAACCTGTCAGATCCCTTGATAACGGAGCGTGCTACAAGTGACACATGAACAGCCAATCATTTAACAGACAAGCCCCATGTGTGCTCCCTCCCTGGCTTACAAACAGCCTATCATATCCCTCGGTGCTAAGTGACATGCAAACAGCCAATCATTTCACAGGTGTGTTTTTCGTATGCCCCGTTGACACGTGAGAAACAGCGTTGAGTTACATGTAAGACATCAAAAACTATCAGAGGGAGGCTCATTCATATGGAGGGAGCAGGGAGTAGAACCGCCCTTCATGTCGAAATGAACAAGCTGAGGTGACAAGCAAGACAGCATTGTGTAGGAGAGGGACATCATGCCCGGCTTGCTGATAAATAAGCACTGATAAACAGAAGGAAATGCATGGACAGATGGATCAACAGCATCAGAACAACATTGTGTGTAAACAGCAGGAATAGAGTCCCGACCAAGACTGGTAATACAACAAACTTTTTTATAACCTCGGCTCCTTCCACCCCCCTTCCGCATGTCATCAGTCACATGCCACATGATCTATAATTATCGATAGCTACCAATATGAAACTTGACTATTGTGATAAACTTTTCAGCCCAGGCCTAATGGGTATGCAATGCTTTGGAAGGTTGTCATTGCTAATGTAAAAGAACTGGTATGGTCAATAAACTCGTGACAACATCAGTGTTTACTGTACATTTTACAAGACAAGATGTTCATTGATGGCGCTCAATATCTCTAATGTTAGAGTGCTTACTTTGATCTGTAAGGTCAGATCTTTAGATCTTTCCCTTAACATTGGTTCATTATTAAATTAGGAGTTGCCAGGTCAAGCTTAACTGCCACACGGTACCTGATCTGTGGAAAAAGTCTGTCGTCGTTCCGGTCCCCAAGACCTCTTGCCCAGCCGTTGATAATGACTATAGACCAGTTTCGTTGACTTCAGTGATAATGAAATGTTTTGAGAGAATTATTGTAGATATGATCAAAACCGATGTCGCTGGTTGTCTTGACCCCCTACAGTTCGCGTATAGACAGGGGCGGAGCACTGAGGATGCAGTCATTACAGTCACCCATTTGATCAACAAACATTTGGAGGACCCCAAAGCATATGCTCGTGTTTTATTTGCCGACT
>JAJHUR010139761.1:1888-19141 GCA_027495735.1 Lutjanus campechanus
CAGCTTTTCCGTCTTGTTACGCATTTTATGTTGTTTTTGTCTTGTTATGTCATGTTACGTTGGTTTTGTCTTATGTCTTTTACATCATTTTCATCTTGTTATGTCTTTTACATCGTTTTCATCTTGTTATGTCTTTTACATTGTATTCATCTTGTCACATCTTTTACATCATGCTGCATCTTTTACATTGTTTCTGTCTTGTTTTGTCTTGTTACATCTTTTTTTGTCATTTTTAGCGCTTTTTTGTCATCTTTTGCATTGTCTTTGTCTCTTGTCTTTGCTAGTCTTTGTTTATTGACCCTCTGGGTTTTTCAGAGATTGTCAAGTATTTATTTTTAAGAAAATCTGATGCTTATCTCTGTGCTTCACATTGACAAAACGACTGCTTCAACGTCAATACTGTAACTGTAACTGTGAAAATATTAGCAGTTGAACCTTGCAAAGCTCAGCTGCTTTGACTTGCATTGCTGCTATTGGCTGGAAAATAGAACCATTTCCTTTGTTTTTCTATCTGTAGCGGTATTACAGTAATTCTTCTCACCCTCTAACAAAACCGTGTTCAATGCTCTGACTTGCTGTTTGAGACAAGTTTCAGCTGCAAATGTCTGCATGTAGAGAAAAGCAGAAGAATTCCACAATTTTATCATTTCTAACTTTTGAATCTCCGTCTCTTTTCTTCTCCTCCAGCATTGAGGGCGAGTATGTGCCGATGGAAGGCGACGAGGTGAGCTACAAACTCTGCTCCATCCCTCCTAAACATGAGAAGGTCCAGGCGGTGGAGGTGACCATAACCCATCTCAAGCCGGGTATCAAACATGAGACCTGGTCAGGACATGTCGTCAGCAGCTGAACGCTGACCCCAGCAGCGGGACGGGCCAAGGCGGGTGGGAAGGGAGATACAGGAGAAACCAGGAGGGATGGAAGGGTTAAGAGGGAGCTGTGGATGATCAGATGGGGAGGACTGAAAATGAGAGTTGTTACCAGGCGCAGTGGGAAGAGGGAAACCCAGGTAATGCTAGTTCTCCTTGATAACACTCAAAGACAGCTGGGATACGTCAAAGGAGATATGGCTGATGACGTGAAGTGACCGGTAAAGGTTTAAATTAGAGGGAAATCTCATTGATCTCATTGTTTACTTCTGATGAAATGTGGGCGGCTTCCTCTGAACCTACCAGGGAAATCAAAAGATTGGTTTGATGATTACAGCGGAAAAGATGTTTATCATAGAAAGAATTCTAACATTTCGTGCTTAGATTCTTAGATGCCCTGTGTTGAAAATTTGATGGTGCTTTGTTTGAAACTGTACTTCATTTGATGAGGATATTCATGATTAATGTGCAGAGTGTTGAAGAGCAGATGCAGGACAGCTGCATTCTGCTGTATATGAGCACTGCATGTTACACTGTCCATCACCACAGGGTTATTTTCCAGGTATGCAGTGTGTGCCTACTTCTACCCAGAGAACTGACAGCTCTGTTTGTGCCTACTTATAACAATCTATCATCTGTATTTGATCATGTGTGGGTGGCTATATGAGTGAATTAAAGCATTTTCAACTGGTGCATCTGAGTGGATTCTGTGTTTTTATGCGTCTGCGTCGTCCACGCTGTGCTAATAATGACAGAATTTTAACAGAAATGATAATAATAACATAGTAAAATGATCAAGTGAATATTTTACATCCAAAATGTAAAAGGTCACCTTCACTGTGACATTATAACAGTCTTCACACTTTTCTGGCCATTCATCAGTTGAGTCAGTTCACACAGCTCCCCTGGAGCCGTAGAAAGGTTTTAAACAACTTGATGCACAGATGGAAACACACTTTGACCAGGTCACCTAGCAAAGTTTAGTGGCAAAATTATACATTTAAAATAATTTTTATGCTTTATTATATAAAGCTTTATCATATAATAGTAGCACTCTGATTGTGTTTGACCTGAATGGAATTAGAATTAGTATCATTAACACCTGTGTTACTATTTCATGTCAAAATGGCCTCCGTTAAAAAGGTCGACTCTGCCAAAATGTTACTGGCTTTAAACATAGCGGCTCAGACCGCTGACGTGAGAGTGAAGTTAAAAAGTGAGTTACAGGTAATGTGAGTTTCTGATCATATCAAAGGGTTTTGCTTCCCTGAAATCCCCTTCTTAATGTCATGTATATGCAGATGACTTGCATGGACCAGCAAAGAAAAGCTGTAATCTGCTGCCCTCCTCTGTCCACATGTGTCTACTACAGTCAGCTGGAGACACACATGGATCTTCTGCTCACAGTCATCCATCATTTTCATTATGGAAGATCATTTCATACAGAATTAAAATTGATTTTTTTTTTCTTTTTTAAATGAATGGAAAATAAATTACTATCATATTTTAGTACACACAATTAAATGTTAAAAATAAAAAGGAAATTGAATATTGAAATGACAAAGTGAAATTTATACTCCTCAAGTGGAAAATAGAAAAGAGCCAGTTGCTGCTGTGAGCTCAAAATGAAAACCAGCTGGTGAATAAAACTTTTCAGTCACACACTGAAGGCACATTTTCATTGGTCATAAATACATTTAATCTAAAATTCATGTGATCTGTTGTTTATTGGAAAGAACCACACGGTGCAGGGGTTTAAATGGTTTGAATTAAATGTGTATATTGATATAATTATAAATACAACTTGCCTCAATACTAATATGAGTACCAATACTCACAAAGAACAACAATATGTGTGTATTCCCACTGAGGAATGTGCAGTTCTGTAACTTTCTTCAGTTAAGTCACTTTATTTTGAAATAATATCACTGCTATGAATGCTGTGATTGTTTGACTTGGTAAGAACATCTATAACATGTTTCATGTTGCAACATGCACCGTTTTGGTGTTTGAAAGTCTCACAACATTTGTAGCTGTCATGATTGTGTGCACAGAAGTGCACCATCCACATCCGTTCAAATATCTTTTTTCTAAAATGGCTTTGCTAGCTGATTATTTCCAATTAGAGTAACTGATTACATCACCAGCTTTATGTAGACTTTTTTAGTGAATTCTGTTAAATAGTAGTGAGATTAAAAGATAAAAAAAATATAAATCAACAGTTTAATTATGCAGTCAATGCCCTTTTCCACAATCCACCATAGTCAGTTATTTGGCAATAAAACATTTGACACAGCGACCAGAGTAAGAAATATGAATATTTTTTATTTTCATTATTTGTATCATTCTATAAACAAGTATGTTGTTGTCAGTGTCATTCAAAATGCTTATAATAATTTGAAATCCCACTTTGTATTCTCTACTCCACTTTTATTTGGACAGTTCAACACAAATGTAACCCACACTTTACAGTTACAGTCTCACTTTTCAAGAGATAGAAGTAAAACAAAGACTCTTTTTTTCAGAGTTTAGGAGAGAAACAGAAGTTGACTGTTAAAGTGGCGAATGAGGAGTTTGATTAAGGTTAAAAAAAAGAAAAAGAAAAAAGAAACCATTGAGGACTCACTGTTGCTGTTCAAGGTGAAGACAGTGGAAACAGGTTGCAGTTTCCTGCAGGAGGACGGGATAATACACACATTAAAAACCTGTAAATCATGTTGTTGTGTGTTCCACCACTGTTTGTTTCATTCATTCACAGTAAAAAATCCTACAGGAATTTAGTGGAATCAACAAATCTCTCACTGACGTAACACATTACAGCACTTCACAAGTCTCAGCACCACTCTGGTCTCATGTGAAACCATAACAAATTTTACAGTTGCCAAGTCATTATCACGGCTTCCAGGAGGGAAAAAAATGCTTTCACTTGATTGGAATTTTCACCAATTTTTGTCTATAAATCAATCAGCAAATCAACTAATAACTAATAAATCTAACAAACATAAATATATTATAAATAGTAAACATATATTAATACGTATATACATATATTAGGCTTTAGATTACTGATTACATTTTTAACAGGTAATTAGTAACTGTATCGGAATACATTTTTAATGTAACGCTCCCAATCCTGCTCATTAAATTAAGTTTACAAAGAAATATGATCGGCGTATTCAGCGACTTCCCAGCATGCATTGTTTGAGGGTTAAAACTCAACTGGAACCCTTCTTTTTTGTAGTTTAAGCAAACATATGATGAAACTTGCTGTATGTCTCTAATATACTTTTACCTAAACCACACACGTTGTTTACCAAGTATCAAGTAGTCTGAACTTATATTTTGTTATTTGTTTTTGTCTTATTCTGGTTTTGTTTTGGTCTTTTGTCTTGGTCTTACTTTGCATAATCTCATTTGGCTGTTCATGTACTTCTCTTCACTCGTTCTGTAATTGTTTTATGGCACAATAAAAAAAATATTTTAAAAATGAATAAACTATTTATCTGAGCATTTTAAAAAGACAAACCTTCGTCTTGAATGTTTAAGCCTTTCCAGGCATTAAATAACTAACTAAACTAACTAACTTTTCTCTTTTTTTCATGATTTCTTTCATGAAATACTTGACAATTTCATCTTTTTGAGGTAAACTATCTAAGGCATGTAGAGGGGAAATGTCTCTTTAGTGGAACTTCTAACAAACAACAAACAAACCAAAATGATTCATTAACTCTGGATTAACCTTCTAACCATTTATTGTATAGGCTACTATAAACCTAACATGCGATTTTTTACATGTAAACATTTTATCTTAAAAGTAACTTGTTGTAAGTTATAGTAGTAGTAGTTTCTGCTTCTTTGTAACTTTACTGTATTTCTGTTCCTCTCACCCTTGGACACTGGCTGCAGAAGTACTGGTGTAGTTGTAGAGTGGGGTTTTAGCTGCTTTGGCCAGCAGAGGTCGCTGGATCTCTATGTTGTAAGTGAAATTCTCCAGCTTGCACTGAGCTGTTGTCTCTGCACAGCAGCTTGTCAAAGTCAGCCAGCCACCAAAACTGACAACTAGTCTGTTGAAAGTGTGAGTCAGTTTAATTCAATTCAACGGGCTTTATTGGCAAACAATTCATAAATCTAACGGTGAAGATAAGACATTATATTAGGCTCAACACTTTCATCATATTTGGTATTTGGTGAAGTAATCCAAAAGTAATGCAATCAAGTTACATTACTTTAATATTCTGAATTAGGTTACTACTATTTTTTTAAATCAGTAATTGTATCATAATGATTTTTAAAGTAACCCTCGCAACCCTGAATGCTAAAATGATGTTGATCTGTATCTGCTAACTTTGTGGGAGAGAGGAGTGAGGAGGAGAGGGGGTGAGGGTGTAGGTTAGACGGGGACAGGGGAGGAAAGAAAAGGAGAAAGAAAAGAAGAATAAAGTGGAAGAGAGAAAGGAGGAAAGACAGGAAAGGAAAGGATGCAGCAGAGTAGGGGTGCGGAGGAGAGAAAGAGAGAGGGATGGAAGAAAATGATGGGAGGAGGGGGAGGAGGAGGAGGAGGAGGAGGAGAGGGAGGAGCAGAAGGGAGGCAGGCACTCAGTCTGTTTGCTCGCAGGAGGAATCAGCAGCAGCAGCAGGACAATGGACTGTCTCCACTACGAATCCTAACGGGCTGTCCCCGACACACTGGAATAGAAGGTGAGGTTGACGCACAGAGTGTCTCACGGTGTCGGCGTTAATACGGTTGAACCTGCGTTAAAATCTGCTGTTTGTCTATGAAAGCGGAGGAGAGGCTGCAGGAAGGAAGCGACGCAGCGCAGCAGACAGACACCCAGCAGGGCCTGCCGTCCGTCTGCCTCTGGGTCTTAAACCGGCCGGTGACATGTTTATAACAGAGACTTAGCTGTTACTGTTCATTCCTAATGTCCGTATGTGCTGGATTTAACGACAAGGTAGGAAAAACACATCCGGAACGCCCGAGCCGCGTTCTCTCTTCTCCAGAAGAACGCATCGCCAAACTCCCTTAAAAATCTTGCTGTTTTTAATTCTCGTTCTAACACACTGAAGTAAACACTTCTAATGATGTCAACTAAGATTTATTTGGATGCTTTTGGGTATTCTGGTGATTTCGGCTTATAAGTTATTCATCAAATCGTGTTTGATTTAAATTAAAACCCGATCTTCAAGTGCGAACACAGTGCACGTCGCCCGCCGCTAAGGTGTATTTTGACAGAGGGGAGAACACGCGAACCACAAATAATAGCTGGCCTTTACACTGTAAACGCTACTATGTGTATCACATGCACGCCGAATTAACAAGTGGCTCCTACTGACTTGCAGTAGCTGTTAGATCTTACTTGTTATGATTCGCGATTGCTCAAAAAGCAACGAAACAATAAAAACACTACATTTTTGGATGGAAGACCGGAGCTAGCAGCATATGTCGGATATGCCAACAAAGCCTCTCTCTAGCCAGCAGCAACAGCAGGAGCACGCAGTGTGTGACTGCCAGATTGAACCGTTGCACACTAGGCCAGGCCTGGGAGTCTCCTCTACAGATGCAGGGATTGTGGTGTGTGAATAGATGGAGTCATTGTAGTTGCCATAATGTGCCTTCTGTTGAACGCTGTGTGCGTGACGCACATAGACACGCAGCAGAGATACAGAGATGCTGTGCAGGCATGGAGACTTAAGGACTTATTACTCATGTCTGAACGGGCAGCATATTACCATGTCAGTGCAGAAGCATCTACAGCAGTGGCAGTGCAGTGTCTGTCTCTGTCTCATACACTCACACACATACAAACAGGGACAGATGTGACTGGTAACACAGAGCTCCAGCCTCCAGTGTTCTAGTATAGGATGAGACAAGGTCATTTTTGTCATACTAACCACCCAAACACTTCACACATGTTATTATGAAAAACACAGGCTGTGCTGTTTGTGTGTTGTAGCCTGTATTTAGTGAAGGGAGGGGCTGTTCAGGGGCCTCCCATCAGTAGGTTATAAGTAGATAGATAAATAGATAGATTCTATTCATCCCCAAGGGGAAATTCACAAGTCAATAGTCATTTACTTCCATATGCTGAGGATTATTGGTGCAGGCAGGCAGGCAGCAGTTGTGCCGTGATGTTTTTATTTTAGATTGTATTGACCTGACTGAGACAATGTGTGTGTAACGTTCGTGGGAGGAGGATGGCAGCTCTGGGTAAACAACACAATAAACTGCAAGATAGATAAGTTAGTAAGGACAGAGGCAGATCAGTGACTACTGTGCTCTGTAATGAGCCAAATGTCCGTGTTTGCACATGTTAATTTGTCATTTTGGTAGCAATTGTGCTTCTAGTTCCCCAGTCACCAAAACTGGAAGAGATTTTTTTTTTTTTCTAAACCAATGAAATGAAGCATACAAAGGTACTTTTCTGTGATTGGCTCGAATGGTGTTTAGACCAGAAAGGAACTGCTTCAGAGCTCACTTGACAGCGGTTCGAGATCCCTTCGAGGCAGATCAGAAGGTGGCTGTTTGGTCCACATCAGAGTTTGAATCCTGCATCCACGCCGAGCCAGACAGACCGCAACAAGGTAGTAAACGCTCCAGGGTTTGATTCTAAACAAGGCTGGTGCGAACCCACCCTAAATCCAGCACACTGGTCCTTTAACTGGTAGAACGCACTGAGATGGAGTTTTCTTTGCGTTGTGCATTTTAGGTTTGTGTATGTCAGGCCTGTGTTTATCTGCTAGACCAGGGGCTACCAGATTTGTCTTATAACAATAACAGGAAAAAGGCCAGGAACGTGTGTGTGTGTGTGTGTGTTTCTCAAGGCGCTTGTAAAGGTTATTTGCTTTACATTGCATTTGCTCACTTAAGTTCACATGATTAGTGTGTGAGAATCTACTATTTGGCAAGACAGTGTCACAAGATGTACTGTGGTTGCAGTTACTGTGTGTGTGACTGCCTGTCTGTCTGTGTGGTTATGACTTCAGCTATTTTTAGAGACACATTTGAGACTCAAGACTAGTTGATTGGGGGCGGCCGGTGCAATTGGGGGCAAAAGCTGTGTCCCCAGTTGGAAAAATGCTGATTTTTGGGTCAGTAGTTAAGGTTTGGCAAGCACAACCAGCAACTTTTCACTGCTCTCTATATTTATTTCTTCTTTATTTATGTCTTTGCACTGACTATTTTATTTTATTATTGTATATTTATTTTATAAATGCATTACTTTCCTTACTCAGCTTGTTGTTTTTTTAATGGAGCTTCCCTGTTAAGTCAGAGTTTTTCACATGGTTGTACTTGTATAACTGGTGTGACATTAAACATCTTGAGTCTTGAGTAGTGGTTATGGTTAGGATAAGTCTCCAGGAAATTAATGTAGGTCTATGTAATGCCCCCAAAAGTGATGTGTGCGTGTGTGTAGGTCCCATCGTGGTCAGCTGTGCCATCTGGAGTCGGTGTGGGGTTTAGGCTGGAACATAAATGGTCTTCAGTTTTAAGAGTTTCATTCGGCAACAACACAGTATCCAGTTAGTATCCAGTTTGTTAACATTGCCATGGGAACGTCTGTAAACTACCACACAAACAGCAACGTGATCCAGCATGTTTTGTGCTTTTTCACTTCAGATGCACGCTGCAGCAGATAGTGACAAGGTCTTTGCACTAGTAGCTTCTGTGATGAATGAGTGGAGACTTGTGTGTTCCCAGGAATCACTGAACGTTTGAAAGTGCAGGTTTAAACTAGAGTTCAAATGTTAAGTCAACTATTTTCATAATTTAGGAACCATTTTTGTCATTTTTAAATGCATTTTTCCTAGTCTTACATCACAGTGATCTGTTGGTTGAACTTTTGGTCAGACGAAACAAGCAGTTTTTGTGATAACTTTGGTGCAGAGCCTGATCAATACTGGATTTTTGGGACAGATACTGATTATCTATATAATAGAGCTGCAATGATTAGTCAGTTAATCACTTAGTGGACAGCTATTAAATTAATCGCTGATGCCAAATATTATGATAATCAAGTAATCATTTTGAATGATTTTTTTTAAAGAACAAGTTTCAAAATTCTCTTATTTCAGCCTGTCAAATGTGAATATTCAGGTTGTGGACAAAACGAGACATTTGAGGACATTACTTGGACTTTCTGAGACAGTGATCAACTTTTTTTTTTTTTTTTTTTTTTTTTTTTTTTACTATTTTCTGACAATTTATGGACCAAACAACCAATCGATTAATTAAAAAAATGATTGATCAGTAATGGAAATAATCTAATCGTTAGTTGCAGCGCTAATAAATAAAATCCAGCATGATAACAGGGCAATGAAAGAGTAAACTTTTACTGGTATTTTTAATAATTATAAGTAGCCATAAGTGAAACAGTGATGATGCATTTACTTTTATTACCATCATCCAAATTCTTACATGTCCACTTCTTTATCCTCCTTGTTCCTTCCAGTCCTGCTAGCCTCAGTTATATTTTGTGTTTAGCACTAATTTTGGTGAATATGGTAAACATTTTACCTACTTGTCATTAGCATTTTAGCATCACCATTGTGTGCATGTTGGCATGCACACAATGATGTTAGTGTTCAGCCTCACAGGGCTGCTAGCATGGCTGTAGACTTGGTCTTGTCCAATATTTTCTTCCCTTTTATAGACCAGATGACTCATCAATTAATCGAGAAAGTGACTGCCTTATGAATCCAGTTCTGTTCTATTTGTATAACACCAAATCAGAACAGAATTATCTCAGGGCACTTTTCATACTGAGACTCTACTCTTCATACACCCAAAAGTTCTTACCAAGAGCAAGCAGCGAGGCAACTGTCGTGAGGAAAAACAGAAACCTGAAGGAGATCCAGACACTTTTTAATAGTTTATTATTATGAAAATAATCTGCAGTCGCAGCCCTACTTTAAGTATATGTTTAAATGTTCTACATGCTGCATTGAAGGTTGTTTTAAATATTGTAATGTGCGTCACTGCTGCACTGGATTTTCACCACAGATGTAGTGACTTTCCACCACAACAGAACCGCAGATCTCAAAAGCCGTTTTGGAAAATGTTCCCGTTTTTTTAGGGCAAAACTCTTAATGACTTGACGAGGACCACCTAAACACACCATCAATTAATGATGACATCACACAAAGCTGTCACAGGGCACCGTCATTTGGGTCTCTTGGTCTAAACCGTGGTGGAAAATGTGGCTTTAGTGTTTGGCATTTTTTTGACTCAAAGAAACAAGGACAGGCTTTAACACTATCAAACTACTTCACATTGTGTTTGTTTTGTATTCAGGAGTGTTTGAATCAAATGTTGATGTGTCATTGTGACAATGTAATTTAAACAGTCAGTATGAACCTTCGCACCTCAGCTGTGAATTTTCACACAAATCCCACAGTCCGCTGGAAAAATGAAACGTGTCTCTGGCTCAGTCCACATTTGATTAAGTAATCGTCTGAATTGCAAAATCCATTTATTTTTCTTTTAACCTTTAAAGTGGTAAAAAGATAGATCCTTGTTTTATTAATATGATGCCTAGTCCTGTTTGCAGTGGTGTTCTGCTTGCCAGAGATGAGCTGTTGGATGTGGGGCTTGAAGCATCACACTGGGTGAATTTCTTGATTATGAAGTTTGTGTTTCTGCAAGTGTAGCTTGTTTTTGTCTGTTTGGCTGTGTCAGCATGCTGATTATCCAGGCCTTTTTCTTTGCATGTGGTTATTTCAGACAAACCAATTAGATCCTGTCCCATTCTTGTGTGCACGATATCTGAAAAAGGCCTTGAGGAATTTCTTCAAACTTGGTAAAAAATATCCATTTGGACTCAAGGATGAAGTGATTAGATTCAAAAATCAAAGGTCACCGTGACCTCACAAAACATATTTTTGGGCATAACTCAAGTATTCATGCACTCATTATGGCAAAATTTCACACCAATGTCTAATAGGATACAAGCAGTGCTGGAGAGTTATTAGTTACATGTAAGTCAATTTCAAAATCAATGTAATTGCGATCCATCACAGTTACTGAGAAAAAATATGTAATTAAATCACATATACATGTTGGTGATTACAAAAGAGTTACATCCAAATATTCTTTCTGGGTTGCCTGTATCTGTATCTCTGTATCCTGCTGAGGGACATTATTATTTTATCTGAAGATAACAAAGCTTGTTTTTTTGTATTAACAGGTTCATTTATTTTGTTATCTCTAGCAAACAAAAGACCGATTTCTCAAGATGCGAAAATTTGTTATGAAAATGACTGATGTGACTGAACCTCATAAACCAAGTCTTGAGAAACACACAGTCCAGCTAAGCTGCACCTCTTGTGTATCATTCAGTATCGATGTAGATGACCTGGTCCATATATTTGGTTACTAATGAAATTAACGATCTTAGCAGTTTCTACCTGTGTTAGACTGTGATTGAAGTATAGTCTGATGTGTTGATTAATAATGAGAACTTGTTGATCTTACATTTTGGCTTAAATCAGTTGTCAAGACGCCGTCTATGCATGCTGACATGGCACTGGTGATCTCTGATAAACATTAGAAGTAACAAGGGGGAAAAGCCTTTGTTTTCTAATGATAACAGGTTTATCATCTCATTATCTTGTGATAACAAAATCTGCTTCTGTGAGATAACCAAATGATAAATGTCTGATCTCGAGATAAAGCCATTAAAATATATTACAGTAGTCCGTAAAATGTCCCATTTCAGGATAACAGGCTGTCGCATGAATGGGATTTTGGTCCAGTGGGATATTTTTCAGACTATTGGGGTTTCAGAATAATGGGCTGTTGTAAAACAGTGGCACAAATTGCTAGCACTACCTCAAATCATTGAAAGACAGACAGAAAAGAAAACGAAGAACTTTAAGATTGATTCAGAGCACCAGCATGGTCCTAACAATGTAAGTTGCAAGTGGCTGCTAATTATCTTATAATCATTGTGATGAAACAAACATTTCCTTGAGACCTCTAGATACTTGAGGGGGTTTTTAGTCACAAACTTTGTAGTTACATGAATCTGATCCTGCTGAAATTTGTTCTAAACCAGTAAAGGTCTCCTCTGTTTTTCTGTTTGCTCATGTTTATCTGTAATTATTTGCAATGAGTTATTTTTAGTTTTGCTCTATGATCACAGCGTTATTATATTCAAGGAATCAATTTGATAATGTGTATGTTTCACAAGTCTGGTCTCATTGCTGTTGTTGTTATAAGATGCAGAACGAGACATCAGACCTGATGGAAACGTCAGATGTAACTGTAGCAGACCTGACAGATCAAACTGCAGACGCAGTCAGCCAGTAAATTAGACTGTGATCATGAGCAAACAGTTGGATATCAGGGGACCATGGGAGTGTTCTGTCTCCGACTTTGTCACAAAGTAAGTTTGGCATTCGGAGCAGCAACATAAAGATATGACACGTGAGGTCACAGTGCGTCATCCTCTTAATTGGATTATTTTGACGGCTCCGGGAGCGTCATGTGGGTGTTATGAAATACGCAGGGAAGCAGTTGTTTGGCTATTTGATGTTATGTTATGCAATAGGTTTGGTCATTTTCTGCAATACACTATTTTTAAAATCAGTTTAAACACAATAGGGGTTTCTCCAATTATACTCATTATAGGTTAATCTGACAGTTATTTTCTTGTTTGAATAATCGATATAAAATGCCAGAGAGTGGTGAACAATGCCTGTCACAAGTTATTCAGTGTACAACCATAGAGAAGCTGAAGTTTGTGAGTTTTTACCATTTTGATTAAAAAAATAATACCATAAAGTTGGGACAAGAAAAAAAGATGCAGCTGAGGCAGAATCCAACAACACTGGATATTACATTTCTTACAGAACAACTCAATAGGGTCTTTTGTTAGGGGTGTGATACAGGCTTTCTGTTGAAAAAAGTCTCAAGCCAATTCCAAGATAACCCTGATGACATCATCATATGGTGCAGTGACATTTTAAGTGGGACTGCCTGGTGGCTCACTGGTTTGAGGCCCTGACCACAAACCCCAATTCCTTACTGTCAACCTTCTAAATAAAATAATGGCAGAAATGGTAAAACTGTCTGTTGTTTTAGAATTGATACTTTAACAACAGCTCAGAGAGCGACGGCAGTCATATTAAAGTTGAATGACATTTAAATGCAGATTATCTCAAAGCTCAAACAGTTCGATTAGTCGGTTGATGGCGAATAAACGACAAATATTCACTGGTTTTAGTTTCATAAATGTGAAGATTCGCTGCTTTTCTCTGTCTTATCAGGGTAAATAGAATATCTTTGGGTTTTAGCCTGGTGGCTGGACAAAACAAGACATTTGAAGACACCACCTTAGTCTTTTCGAACTTCTGAATTGATTTTTTTCCATTCCTTGACTTTTCATAGACTAAATAATTAATCAGTTTATGCAAAAAAAATAAATAAATAAATATTGGACTAAAATCAAAAAAGAGAAATTGGTGGCATTACATACAAAAATTAGCTGCATGATCAGTGTCAGTCACAGCAGCACTTTGTTCACAACAGAAAGCAGGAGTTTGGCTCTGTGTCACTGTGACCTCTGACCAAAAATAGACGGCTTCTCTGCTCCTCTCTAGTCTCTTTTTTCTAGTCTTCTTTCTGTCTAGTCTAGACTGATTAGTTAACTTTGGAGTCAAAGAGCAGCAACAGTTAATTTCAAAATCGATTATTCTGACCAATACAATTAATCAAATAGTTAAGAAAATAGTGAAAAATGTGGGTGCGGGTGATGTCTTCAGTTTGCTTGTTTTCTAATTCAAAGAAGAGAGCAGCGGGAAGAAAGAAACATTTGAGATGCTGGAACCAAAGACGAAACAATTACGCAGTCATCTAACTTGTTGTCGGTTAATATGCAGTTGATCAACAAGTCAATTAATCGACTAGTCATTTCAGCAGTAAAAGCCAGAGATTGCTTTTGACATTAAGTAACTTGAAATCTTTAAATATTTGCTGATTCTATGTTTACAAAAGCTACAACGTTTGCTTCTGTTTTCTGTATTCATATTAAAAACTTCAGGTTTGCTGGTTGCACATCAGACTAAGGAAAAAGTTCAAGACCAGGCTTTGTGTGATGGTGACTCATCTTGGGTGTCTGTTGTTGATTGATATTATAGAAAATGATTCATCACAGATATAAATGATCGATCTGTCTGTGTCTCTGTGTGTGATTCAGGAGGTGAATGTCAAACAGCTCCAGGATGCTGCCGTCCCCGTCCCTGCTAACCTGCTGTTCACCAGGGGGCATCTGACTTACCAAACATGATGAAGACTGAGCCTCCGTCTGCCTCGGGGGGCAACGGGACCTCTGGTGGCAGCAGTGGGGGAAGCGGGAGCTCAAACCTGCGGAGTCCCTCGCCCCACCGCAACGCCTATGAGGCGGGGCTGGCGGCGCTCAAGAAAGCCACTGACCACCTCAACAATGCCGCCAATGGAGGCTCTGACCCCACCTCAAAGCCCGCTCCTCTGCCCCGCCCGACCGGGAGGGGTCGCAAATATGGATCGAACGTTCACCGTATCAAGAACATGTTCATGCAGATGCAGTCTCCTGGTGATGAGGAGGATGGAGCCAAAATGATCGGTAATTCACTTCACTAGTGAGAGTTTTGTCAAAGCCTTTGAGCCCTGTTTAGATGATCTATAGTGCATGGTCTAAATTGTATGTCGCGAGTACATTTGCTCTTTAAAAAGCGCAAAGTAAGTTGCTTGGCCAAAGGGGTTGTTTTTAGTCTCTTAATTAATCGTAGGTGTGTTTTTGGCGTAACATGAATTAAACCAATTAGAGTGTGATCTCCCATTCCCTTTAAGAGTCAGGTGCGCCTGCGTCTATTGCGTTACTCAGTCCCTCCAGGATTTCGCAGGCTTTTATTTGGGATTGTTGCGGCCTAAAGTGCCTCTGTATTTCTTCTGCATTTTTTTTGCAATTCTTTCTGTAGAACTCCCTAAAAACAAAGGCACCTTGTTCCAAGGAAAATAAAATTGCACTCTGTTCTGAGTGTAAACACTGCCAAGTGTAAACGATATTCGAATCAGATCAGAACTGAAAAAAGTTGTTTGTACATCTCTAGTTAGCGTAACCATTACAATCCATGGTCAAAACCATGCCAATAATATCTAACTAGATTTTAAACCTCCCTCTTTATCTTTAGCTCTTAACCATCTTTCCAATTAACTTTCCTGTCATTGGCAGGTAAAGATCAGGCTGTGAAACTGTCCCTGCCAAGGGCCTCCAGCCTCAACGAAAATGTCGACCACAGTGCCCTGCTCAAACTTGGGGCCACGGTCTCAGAGAGGGTTAATCGTTTTGACTCTAAAGCAGGAGCGGAGGGCTCTGTGGGCTTCTCCAAGCTCCAGGAGACCAGGAGGATCTTCGAACAGCGGACTCTACAGGTCAGAAGGCTCTTGGTTTTATGTACTTGTGTGTCTGATTCTGATGCAAGACCATCTGACTAACTGACTCTCGCCTCCTTTCAGGAGAAGCAAGCTGCCACCAACCGGATCTTGCTGAAGAAGGAGCGAGCATCAGGCTTCCAGGACAGCCGCCTAGATGTTGTGGCTCGCTTTAACGGCTCCACTGAGGCTTTGGACCGGCTGGACGACCCCCCCGCACCTGCTTCTGCACCTGCTCCCAATACTCTTCCCGTTGCTGCAGGTTCAGTGGGGCCTGCTGAAGCTGTCAGCCCCACGGTAAGCCAGCTCAGTGCTGTGTTTGAGAAGAGTGAACCGAAAAACAATCTCTACCTCCCCCAGCGTCGGCCAGGTCCTGCCCTAGCACCAAAGCCCAAACCTCCACCCCGAACAGAAGCTGGTGGAAGAAAGGTAAGAGGAATTTGCTTAACTTTTCAAAAGAAACCACAAACGGCGATAGAAGTAGGGCTGTGACAATAACCGCATTACTGCAATACCGCACGCATTACTGCACGCAAATTACACACTGCCCTATTGCTTAAAAGGACTCCACTACGCTTATGACAGTATGGTTCAATAAAGTCCAATAAAATTGTGAGCAATATATTGCTTTGCCTGTAAAGGAAGCTGGTTGAAGGAATGTGCATGATTAGATGATCTCTCCTTGTCTCCCTCTCTTAGGCAAAGGTGTTACCTCCAGGTAAGGAGGACCTTGAGGAGGTGGCAGCTGGAGTTGTGAGCACCCAGGCAGCAGAGCGACCAGAGGTGATAGATTCTCTACAGAGGAGCATAGGAGGAGTGGTGTCCAGCGAAGAGGACGGGTCCCGACAGTCAGGAGACCAGCTCTCCAACTCCTCCCACTCCTCATCATCTTCAGTGGCTGTCACTTCCTCCTCTTCCTCTTCGGAGGCCAAACCAGAGTTGGCAGCTCAGCCAACATCAACTGAAGCCAGGGGCTCAAGTACAGCAGCCCCTGAGAGGGGGCCACAAGCTGATGAGCAGGATGGCTCCCCAGGGTCTGAGGCCGGAGCTAGGCTGGTGCAGGCCGAGGTTCATGCCTCGCTGGAAAATGGAGAAGAAGAACCTCCAGGTTCCTCTCCCTCCTCAGAGGAGAAAGAAGTGGACTCTGAGAGGAGAGGCGAGGAAGAGGATGAGGAGAATGATGAGGATGGCTCGAGGAAAGACGATTACTCTGAAGGGGATCTGGTAGATATCAGTGCATACAGCGGGGTTGGGGAGGAGGACTCTGGGGGCAGCCAGCTAGACGATGAGGAGGACGAGGATGATGATGAGGCATATCAGCCGGAGACCAGCTGCACCGAGATCCCGGGTCTCCCCGAGGAAGAGGAACCTGCGCCACCCAGTAGGAAGATTCGATTCAGTACTGGACCAATCAAGGTGAGTGAATTTTTGTTGGATGAAACCACTTTTACTTTTCAATACTCAGCCAGGCTTTAATATCTCCTCAGAAGAGCAGGAATTCCTTTAAAGTGGTGAGAATCAGACACACATCTGAAGTGATATTAACTATATGGTCCCAGCCTGTTGTGGAAATAATATTGCATTTGTAGGCTTGGAAGTTTCCCAGTTGATGTCAGTACTGTCAGTTTTATTGGCTTCAATTATGAGTGCCCATAAGAGGAACTCCCTGAGGCGCTTCCTCTTTGGCTTCAACATTAGACATTCATATTTGTCACTTGAGTGTTACTTCATTTGAACTACTCTGAAGGTGCAGTAGCTTTTTTTGTAAACTTGTGATGAGCAATACGCCAAAATAAAATTCCAGGGCTGCACAATTAATCAAAATATTATTGCAATATGGCCAAGTCCAATATCCAAGTTGCAGAAGCTACTGTTTTTTTGATAAAGGAAAATGTGTGACATAACAGCATTATTATGAAATACTGTGGTGCTGCAGAGATGCCCAGGCCTACAAATCTCATTCTCCAGATGTTA
>JAJHUR010139761.1:27393-74869 GCA_027495735.1 Lutjanus campechanus
AATAATATTTGACACCAGTTCCATAGCACCAATAAGGCCTGGAATATTTTGTCAATTTCTTGAGGGCTCAAAGGCCAAATGCCAAGGCAGCAAGGCCATCAAATAAAACAAAGATTTGAAGTTAGTGGAAATAATGGAATGGGTTTAATTTGCACAAGGAAACTGAAAGTCAATTATAGTTCAGTCAATATAATGATGTTAGTATCTCAAAATAATGAGTTTGAATCTATCAAAATAGTCACAGAATAATGAAAAACTTTATCATTGTAATGACTTACAGAAACTGTTTTCATCACATTTGTGTTAACCGACTTCCATAGAGAAAATTGGAGAGAGGACAAGTGCATATAACGCATATCTAGCTGTTAGTCACTATTAACAGAGACTCTAGTCTATAGTGTAAACCACAGAATTATAGATAATATAATATTAGGCTTCAAGGTCAAAGAAAGTTTATATCATGTCGGCACTTCTGTCCATATTTGCACGCTCCCTTTCTCATGTTTATCTTGAGCCCTTTGTCTCTGCTGCGAGTCTGCTGCATCACACTTCAATAGCCTGGTTTTGCAGTGGTTCATACCAGGCTCAAAATCTGACTCACCACTTTTATGCGCCCAGCATTTTACTCAGTGTTGCCCAACCAGAATCAAAACAAAAGACACGGGTGTCTAAAACTGCATTGGACCAAAAAGTTGCAAAAGAACTCCCGCACACTGTCTAACTTGCAATATAACATTTACTTGCAACATCTCAATACTAGACCTTCATCAGGCAGACTGGTCTAGGACCAGAACATTGCAAATAAATGTTATATCGCAAGTAAGACATTTTGCGGGAGTTCTTTTGCAACTTTATGGTCCACTTGCCCCTCTCCTACGCACCTGTCTCATCAAAAAGATGACAGACAAGATAAACATCAAATCCTTTGTTCTCAGTCTAAAACTGTACCGACAAGAAAAGGGCAGAGGTTGACAGCTAGTGCTGTGAGGCCAGGGTATCAAGGCCAGTGTAGTTGCAGGGCAGATCATTTTTTGAGGGGTACACCGGCCATGGCAGTAGTGGCCACCGTGCAGTTCATGCTGACACTAGTGACTCCCCAGTTCAGTCAAAAGTAAAAGAATTAAACTATAGACTAAACTGTAGTTACTCTGAATCATCATCACATTACTGACAATTCATGTTTTAATAGAACATGCAATACACCTCGTAGCATCCATGAAGGATGCATTATGTTAGCATGTGGTGTGAATGAAGCCCTACTAGTGAAAGTGACATTATGACTGTCCTGCCTAGATTTGACCCAGTAGCTCTCCTCACATGTTCAAAGAGGTGATCTGCCACTGAGAACAAAGACAGCCAAGAGACTCACTGCCTGGACACGTTGTATGTTGTTATTCAATTTCAAAACTGGTTTGTAATTGTTGTTCTGACATCATGGGTTACTTGATCAAGCAAAAGTCCGCCAGGAGGGTTAAATCCTCCTCTGGTGCTTGTAAGTCTCAAACCACCTGCCTCTGCAGCATGTCATTTTGTAAAATTTTCCTCTTCATTTGATCTTCTAACAGAAATCCCATGTGATTACAACACTCTTGAGAATCCTATTTTCAAAGTTCTGGATGTGCTTTTGCACTAGCACATGAACACAGTATCATGGTAGAAGGTAATAAATGATTAATCACAGTCTGTTGAAGTAACCAGGTTAACCTCTCACTTTTTCTGACATATACTGGATCTGTCTGTGCTGAGTTGTGTACAAGGCTACCTCTGTAAGTCTGTAAAAAGCTGTTGGAATGCGGCAGGGTGTGTTTGTTTTCCTTGAAAATGCACATGTGCCGTGTACACACACACACACACACACACACAGGTAGGGGAAGCTGATTGATAAGAATCACAAAGTGGAGCTTTGTTTGGAAGAAAAGACACTGGTGTATTTATGTGAGCTGAAAAGCCAAGTAGAAGGTCGAGTTTAGGGATGCACCTGATGCTCATTTTAGCTGTACACATTACTAAATGTTAGCATGGCGTGCATCCCGAAGTTTCTTAATTTATGTAAAGCATTAGTTTGATATTATGGGAAATATGCTTATTAGCTTTCTTGTCAAAAAGTAGATGAGGTGATTGATAACACTGTCTCTTTGGTAACTGTGTAGATGGAGCCAGTTAGCTTAACTTAGCCTAGCCTAAAGACTAGAAACAGCTAGCCTGGCTCTGCCAAAGTCCACCAACAAAGTCTGCACCTCTAAGACTCACTTAAGTTGCGTTTCCACTGAAGGAACTTTACCAAGGGACTGGGAACCTTTGGGGGAACACAGGGTCTAGATTAGAGTCTAAATTAAGTCGGAAGGACATTATTTACCCCCAAAAGAGTGCGTGTTCAGGGGGTAGTATTGCAGACCTGCAGGAACTTTGGTGATGGGGCTTGTAATACTCACAGCATTTTATTTATACCATTTTTTAAAACCTGCAGCCACAAACCAGTTTGGTTTGTTCATTGTGCTTCGATAAATCAGATTTACAGGTGAAACCATAGGACAAATGGATCTACGATGAAGTCCCGGCCTTATTAAGCCTTTATGTGCTAAAAAATTATGTGTAAAATGGCCTTTTCATACATCAGGCTAATTTGCCTAACTTATACAGATCACCAGTGAAAACACAGACAACAACGGGCCAAAGGAACCTTTTAGTTCTTTGAAAAATAGTTCTTGAGACTGAAGGTTCTGGGTAACTTGGGTGGAAATGCATCGTATCTCCTTTGTTAAATCTGCACAAAAAAGTATGCAAAGGACAGTTGGGCACATAAAAGCCAGTCAAATTGTGGATTATTTCTCAGTAGGCAGCTTTTCCTACATACAGAGCCAGACTACATACTCCAGCTACATAATAGAGACGTAAAAGTGGTAGTATTATTCATTATTAAGGTCTGTGCAATTCAGAACTACAGTGGCAGACCACATCTTGTTGCGTCCTTGTCCAATCTTTATCCAGTTACCTGCTTGACATCCAGCTGACTAGAGTGACTCAGACTAATTCACTTCTCAGTCAGCGTGGATTAGCCGCAAGTGAGTGCAGAGGGTTTGCTTGCGTCTGTTTTGGCTTCAGAGTGCTTATTTCATGTAGCATGGTTCTTTTTTAGCGAGTGTAATGTGCTAACTATTGTTTTTTGTTAATGGTAATAATCTGTCAGTTTAGATTGCAATTATAGGACCTCATGTGATACTAGATGTTAAAATCTATTCAGTTTTTAGAGGAAGTTGCAGCGCCTTTGTGCACAGGCGTGCTCATATGATGTCCTGGATTTTGTTTCTGATATATTGATATTTTATTGGTTGTAATTTAAAGTGGCCTTCAGTCGAGACATGACCCACTGCATCAGCTAAGAACCACATGAGCAGACTGAGAGCACAGCCTTGTGTTAAAGGTCCAGCCTGCCTCCTGTGGGACCTCTCTGTGGCTTGGCTTTCATCCAATGTAGTAGCAGGTGGCTTGCAATTGGTCAGATTATGCAAAGGCTGTCATTCAAGAAGCAGCGTTTGTTACAGAGCATCCCAGCAGAGCCACTCTGCCAAACTAAAATGCATTTTTGTTGAAATAAAAAGTTAAAGGGACCAAATACTACAGACACCATAAAAAATAATAACTAAATGTATCAAGACACATTATCAATATATGCACCATATCTTGGATTTTTATGTTATAGATAATATAATAAGGTAACCTGCTCATATCATTGATAGGAGGGCATAATCTGATCAGGTGAAGTGTACAGATTGACTTTCTTGATCACATGAGGAGCCCTGGTGAAAAATTTAAAGGGACAGTGCACTCCAAAATCAAAAATACGTATTTTTCCTCTGGCCTGTAGTGCTCTTTATCCACTTCGATTGGTTTGGTGTGAGTTGTTGGAGTTATTGGCCATAGAAATGTCTAAGTTCTCTCAAATATAATGTGACTAAATTGAACATTACAATGTGATACATTTGAAAAACTCAACGGTAGAAATCATGACTTCAGATCATGCAACTCAAGATAATCCACAAACCTTGTTATGAGTGGTTTTATGTAGGAACTGCTTTCTTTCTACAGTCAAATCTACCAGATTGTCTTTCTTTCTTTTAAAAAGAAAGTAGTTCCTACATGCAAATGCTCACAACAAGGTCTGTCTTGAGTAACCAGGTCATGACTTCTGGAAAAAGACACTTGTTTTTAATTTTTCAAATGTATTTTTTTGGCGTTGTGAGCATCAGAAGCCGAGTACCAACTAGTCCCATTATCTTTGAGAGAAGGCAGACATCTCTATGGCTCATAACTTATTCATAAATTCAGCAACACACACCAAAAAAACAAATTAGATGGATAAACAGCACTACAAGACAAAAGAAAAATATGTACTTTTGATTCTGGAGCTAACTGTCCCTTTAAAGGGGCACTCTGATGGTTTTACATATAATGATTAATTTGTAAGTCATGTTGAATGTTGTTTAGGCCATGAAAACAGTGGCACAGCATCCTCTATCGCTCTGCTTAACCTTTTTTAAGTCTGAGAAGATAACCTCAGTTATGTCATAGTGATGTCATCAGGGTTATCTCAGATCGGGCTCGGGGGCTACAAGTTTATAACAAAAAGCTTGTGTTACAAACTGAAGGTGTGCACTTTTGAAAGACACTGAAATTTACCAGCAGGAGGTTTTAATGAAAGACGTTACTGAATTCCATTATGGGATTTGTGGGATGTTGCATTATCAGCTAGTCCTAAACTAGGTATTAAAAGTCAGTCTCTCGGCCTCTGTTAATACAATTTTGAGCTTTTTAAAAAAAAAACAAAAAAAACATAGGCCTCAACTGCAGGCAAAAGTGGCCCAAATCAGATTTTTTGCTCAAATGTGACTCAAATATGTCTTTTTTTTCCTGTTTCAACCAGTAACTGTTAGTGCAGGATGTTTGCTTAATGAGTGTGTTTATGAGTCGTAAGAAATCATTAATAATCTTTTAGAATGAGTAGATGTTAGTTTAGCTGTTCAGTTGAGCAATATGGTCATGGGGTCTGGCAGGCAGTAAAGCAGGCAGTTACTGAACTCCAACTCCAGAGTTGTATTTTCAGAGCAGTGGGCTTTTGTTTTTGGGATAATGGGCTTAATATCAACAACAAGACTGTATGTGTCTATGTCTCCAGCTCACTGTATGGACTGTAGTTTTCATTTTGGATTTGCAGTTGTAACATATTGCTCCTATATCTACTAAAGCATCAAATTTTTCCTAATAAAGAACATATTATTTCTAGTTTTGGTCTAATTTGATAGAATGTATGGCTCGTTATGTCTTATTAGTGTAATGTTGGGTCTATGATGTCTAATTAGGCTTTGTTTACCGTCTAATTAGACACAAAGTAAGGCTTGTACTGTAAAATATAGTTGGACTGACATTAGTACTGCACAGGTTTGTTGTTTGTTGTGATTGTTGTGTTACTAGGTGTGTTGCACATTACATTTTGGTTGTTGTTGGCTGTCATTTCTTTTTGTATTGTTGCGTTGGTATTATTGTGGAAAAGTGGGGACTGTATATTCATGACGTGTACAGGGAACACTCTGAAGCTTCATGCACACACACATACAGCTTTAAAGTTTCTCAACAGGAAGGAAATGTGACTACAGGAAGCAGTTTAACAATCACGCCCTCTGACCCTGTTTGTGTCAGCGAGTGTGTGTGTGTGTATGCGCGCGCGCCCCGGTCCTCTACATTCAGGCGAATGTAAATAATACTGTAATGAGCTCCTCCTACACATTAAGACCTTTTCGCCCCCTCTCTCTCTCTCTGTACGTTGTCTCACGCACACAAATTAGCATATCTGCCAGACAGGCAGAGAGAGAGAGAGAGCAGGTCAGTGCCAGTGCCAAACTCACGCTGGGCACAAGCCTGTGGTTGTCACGGAAACGGAGCCACGTGATCGCGGAGATGGTCACTGGGGAGACGGATGCTGCTGACCTTTTGGAGGAGGGGGAGGGGTGTGATAGAGCGTGGAAGACAGGATGGGAAAATATATGGAGAGTGGGAAAAGTGAGAGCATATTCACACACAATTTGTGATGTTTTTTTTGTTTTTTTAAATGAAAGGAAGAGAAAAATGCAGATTTTTATAAAATGATATGTGCATTCCATGCAGCCTTCTACATCAGCTTTAAAGGGAAGGTCCATTATTTTGTGTGGGGTTTTTTAGGTTTTCATGTAGTTCTGTAGCTTCCCAGTCCTTATTTATTCAAATCTGAACATTTAAATTTTGGTCAAAGTATGCATATTTTAGTGTCATAATGTTGTTTTCCCAAGATCCTCTAAAACACTATCCTACATGACCTGACCTAGGTTTCTATATGATGATGTTTCTACATATAAACCCCCCAGGTGAAGGAGGAGAGAGCATTAGCAATGTAACCTACGTCACTGCTTCTTGCTAGCGGCTGAGTGTTTCCATTTGTAAAACCCAGAGAAGAACTCAGATGGCGTCGTCCTTTAAGGATAGTGGAATATACATAATGTCAGCCCTGGTGGAGGATTTAAAAGTCCAATCTACTTTCTCAAAGGTATAGTGGCTAGAATCAGATGGAGCTAAAGACTTTTAGCCTCTGAATGTTCCTGTGGTCCAGTTAAGACATGCTGTTGCCACATTGGCAGTGCTGGTACTGGAGCACTTACAGAGCTGCCTAATTACAGGTCACTCTTCAGCTTACAAGGACATGTATGCTAATGATGTTCAACTACATCAGTGTGTGTAACCGCGACATTGTTACAAGGACATCAAATAAAGCAGGATAAATTATACATGCTGAGAATGGTTCCTGTGTAAAAGGCCTTACTTATTATGTTTTTAGGAAGGGCAGATTTGAAAAAAAGCTAAGTGCAATGGGACCAGACATTTACATTTTCTGTGCCTGTAAAGTTAGGAATTTAAATATGTAAAAACGATGCACCTTTTTATATATTTTTCCCACTTTATTAGTTTTCACTAATAGAAAAGAAACATTATGTAGAAATGTTGAGGGGAAAAAAGACAGTTTTGCATTTAATGTGAACAATTAGAGTTAAACCTTTTTAATAAAATAACTATCTGAACTTAACAACAGACATATCAATGAATGGGCTGGATTCAGTCATTTTCATGCTCAAAGTAATGTACGATTGCCATAAAATTTGACCTAATGTCTTAGCATCTTTCAGCACATTGTTTTGTTTGTCGTTGTTTTCAAGGACCACAACTTTACTGTTTTTCTCACTGTTCTCATCAGCTGTGCAATTGTTTCTACAGAGGAGCATTTTGAAGCTAAAGAGACGGGTGTTTCTTTCTGGAGTTGGTGGACATAAAACCAGAGCTAAATACAGTGTGAATTTTGGATACATGTCAAATGTTTGCCAACATCGCTGTATTACAGATTGTTACACAAAAGCTGTTTATAGAATTTATAAGAGAGACTACGTCCGTATTTTACAAATAGGTTACTAAAGAGCCATTTTGAAGCTCACAGTATGGTGGCTCCGGCCATCACCATCCTGGCAGTGCCTGACTCAGCTAACTCCCAACTAATCAAAAAATATGCGTGGAGTGGAGTGTGATTAGAGCTGAGGTAGCCGAATGAAGTGGCTACCTAGCGGCTAGCCGACCTGTCACTCAAAGCAGGCATGTCCTTAATTGTGCATAACTTTAAGCCTTCATAGACTTAAAACAAGTGAGTTATATAGAAATATATATAGACCCCTTGTACAGTTGTCATGAATGTGGAAATTACAGTATCTATAGAGAGCAAAACTGTTTTTTGTTTCGGCTGTAAACATGTTCATTTGTGCTGTAAAGTCAGGCATTTTAATATGGGATCTATGGGGATTGACTTGCTTTTGGAGCCAGCCTCAACTGGCCACTTGGGGATCTGCAGTTTTTGGCACTTCCATGTTGGCTTCATTTTTCAGCCCCAGAGGATTGCTGCTTGTGTGGCACACAGTGTTCACAATCGGGATCTTAAATTCAAAGGTTATGCAGTAGTTAGAGTTACAGAGTTCGGTTCTTTTTGGATGAGGCCCTTATGAAAGACTAACACTAAATTAAGAGCAACGTCACAGGCAAACGGAGAGGTAGGATCTCTGACATTTGACCTTTGCCCTCTGTGTAGGTCTTCACCACCTACTCTAATGAAGACTACGATCGCCGCAATGATGATGTTGACCCCATGGCAGCCTCAGCCGAGTACGAGCTGGAGAAAAGAGTCGAGAAGCTGGACCTGTTCCCTGTGGAGCTGGAGAAAGGTACACACACACACATACACATGCACATACAGACATCTCGACAATCATTGAGAGTCACTCAGTCAAGCCTCTTATGCAACTACACACACTCACACACGCACACATGATAACTGTCAGGGCGCTGGTTGTGGAAATACACTGTCTGTCTGCTAGCATCTCCATTATCCCTTTATGGGATTGAACTTAGCGCGGATTAGCCCAATTAGCAGCTAGTAATTCTGGAGGTAATGGATTGGAACCAGCAACCATCCGTGACGGCTGCTCTCAGCACAACATAAAACCTATAACACATATAAGATAACCAATGAATGGCTGCACCTGAAATGAGTACATACAGATAATAATAGCAAAAAGAATATATGGGCATGTGTATAATTAATGACATCATATCTGACACAATTCAATGAGATACAGGTCACTATTTTGATATTTACATTATGTCTCTGTCTGTGTGTGTGTGTGTGTGTGTGTGTGTGTGTGTGTGTGTGTGTGTGTGTGTGTCTCTCAGACAGTGATGGTCTGGGTATCAGTATCATCGGGATGGGCGCAGGAGCTGATATGGGTCTGGAGAAACTGGGGATCTTTGTTAAGACGGTCACCGAGGGCGGAGCTGCGCAGAGAGACGGCAGGTAACCTGTAACTGTGATGGCATCTCACTTGTAAAACCCACGTTTAGCATTATAATGTATGCAAATACTTTCACTTTTTATGTGCTTCTGCCAAGAAAACTCTTCAACATATCCTGTAGAATCAGTTATATGTTGAAAATATGGTCATCAAATCCCATTAAAGTAACAAAACTAAAAAATTTTCAATGACATTTAGTCCAGTTTTGACAGACAGCTGCTCCAACAACAAACTGAGCCTTTGGGAGAAACAGAAAGAAGAAGCCACAAGGCTCTGCTCCATGACATCAATTTTATTTTCCTAAATCTCCATTATTGTTAAATCCTCACATTCTGTTTGCGTTATGAGCGGCTTGCTGACAAAAGAGACGACGAAGGCAAGGAATCATGGAGTTGGATGAGTTAAATCATAAGCTGGGAAGTAATTCCTGCTGGTTTAATTAGCCAACTCCTCACTGCACTGACAGAAGTGGTACATTATTGTTATTTTTCCCAAAGCCTGTGTCATAACCAATTTCAGATTAGTGTTTAGAGACTGAAAAAACTTCCACATTCATAAAGATGACTTTAATCTGTCGGAGGAGGCAAACAACCCAAACATCTCTGCTTTTACTGTCCGTCTAATGTGCGTTTAGTTCCACTCTGCCACAGCAGTGATTTGGACACAAGACATCCGCTGGATTCATCTGTAAATAAAACACACATATTATATTAGAACAGAAGAAAAAAATGAAATGAGTAATAAAACAGAATGAGGTGCAGCACAGAGTAGGGTATTGATATCAGTATATTGCAATGATTCCTCAAATGTGCTTATCAAACACAAAGATATGTAATGGAAGCAGGATATCGATTTCGGCTATTGTTAGGATCCAGAAGAGTCTGGATTTATAAAGATAAATAGATCACTGGTTTTAGGCCCTGAGTTTTGTCACTTACATTGTCAAATTCTTCTTTAAAAAGAAAGAAAAGTGCAGCTGCAGGCTGCTGGAGAGCAACAATGAAGAGTTATTTTATTTTGTTTTTTTCTTCATACTTTGATTTTGATCCATTCTGATTTACCTAATTTTAGAATTTAGATCATATATACATGTTCTACATGTATACATGTATATATGTTCATGGGTGTCTAGTTATTAAGTGGGGGTGCGAGATTAGTTTGGCTGAAAAATTTAAGCAACACCTAAAAGTACAATTTCTTGTAATCCTGAAAGCGGCTCTTTCGCAGTGCAGCTCAGTTTATATTGTACTATTATATAAAAAGTATCAGTTTTTCAATATGTTCTGTACTTTCAGCAGTAATATAATAAAAAATATGAAATATTAACAATTTATTATGTATCTGTACGAACACATAACTCTAGAAACACAGGATAATAGGTGGAATATGTCAACAGTATTTTTGCCAATTCGGCAACATTATAATCCATAAAGATAAACTGTTTCCGCAGAAACTTTACATTTTGGACTTTGTCACTTAAGTCACTACCAGCCCTGTTGGTCAGCTGTGCTATTTTAGTGGGAGAAGATGGTGGGAATGAGAAGTGATCTGTTTCAAAAGTTAAGATTTCTCACAAAAATACTTGCTGGTCGGTGAATCAGATACGCACCAAATTTAACACCAACTCATAACACTGTTAAAATCACCTTCTATCGTGTGCGTGTGCAGACGATTGATTGTGGAACATTTTGGGGCCTTTTTTTCCTGTGGCAACAAAGATTTTGACTTGGCGTAGCTCAAATCTTCCAAAATGGCGAAGTTATATGACTAAAAAGTGGGAATGCAAAAGCACACATTTGCTTCCACAAGTCTAAAAGTGGGAGGGCAGCAGTTATGTTTACTTCTTTGCTCAGTCGCCTATGTATACGTACATATATACTGTATATATCTATGTGTGTATATGTATATATATTTATATATAGTATTAGTACAGAGCATCCTTAAAGGGAGCTTAACCCCCTCATATGGGAACAGCTCCTCTCAGGACAGGATGGCCTGCAGAGGATTGTGCGATCGTCTAAGTGCAGTACAGGTCCCACACTCACCTCCCTGCAGAGCCTATACAACAGGAGGTGCGTAAGCAGAGCTAGGAGGATAATAAAGAACCCCCACGACCCCAGCAATGGACTGTTTGTGGGGCTGCAATCTGGCCTGTGTAGTCACAAATCACACTCTGAGAGACTGAGGAGGAGTTTCTTCCCACAGGCTATCAGAGCCTCGAACAATGAACAATAAACTCTGAAAGGACATATATCCAAGGACTTTCACCCATGTATATATTACACTATACCTCACACTGCTGCTATTTAAATACCGTTGCCAATCATTTTTCACTTTCACTTTTAAGTTAGAACCATGTTTACTACTTTAATATACTGGAGGAGATCATGTGATGGTCGTGTGTGTGTGTGTCTGAGTGAGTCTGTGACCTGCTGCCTCTTCACTCCTCTTAACTGTCCAGTAATGGCTACAAGTCATCAACAGCTGCTAGGCTAAAAACATAACTCCATACCCGATATTAATGAATTCCTGTTTTGTTAGCTTTGCTGCCACTGTAAGAGAGCCTCTATGTGTCTATATGGTTGCTATATTGGACCTTTCAAAGTCTGCCAGTAAACAAATACAATATGTGCTGAGAGAGATGTGCACTTCCAAACAAAATTGACTGTAACTTGCTTAATTCTGAACCGATTTTCATGAAATTTGGTTTGTTGTAAACTTCAAAAACTGAACATGATAGTGGTTGCTTGTTGGAATTAACTTGAGTTACTGGGGGCAATAAGATAATCCTTTATTAGTCCCACAACAGGGACACCTGCAGTGTTATAGCAGCAAAGTAGATAGCAAAACAGAAAGCATTATCAATTAAAAAAAAAAACAGTAAATAAATAAGAAAACAAGCAATATAAACAAGAGGAAATATAGAAAACACTAACAATATGAACAAGAAACAGACTCTGATCTTATCAGCTCTCTGCCAAAACAGTAACCTACTGAATAGCCACAACTTCCACTGGGACATGCAGGCTCCGGCCTATAAATAGGCAACATCAAGTTTAAATAATTTAGAATTTCAGCTTTTGTGAGTTTCTCCAAACATGTAGGTATTATTTTATTGTGAAGCCATCCAGTTGCTTGTAATGTTCTAAATAAATAAAAAGGTTTAAATTGAGAGGTCTGGACTGGTCATTTAATTTGTTGTTTCCTTATTAAGTTTATACAGTTAGGTGAGCCTAGGATGCTCAGTTACAGTACTATTATGCTATTCTATGCATCTTAAAGAAGAGTGAGACTATACTATACAGAATACTTAATTAAAAACATTGCATACATCTAGATCAGAAAACTTACATCATACTATACAAAAAAAACTTGCAAATCTCCACTGGTTGGATCTGGCAGCTGTGGTGGCATTGCAGTAGGTGCTTCACCATCTGTTGTCTGCTGAGGGCGCTCCAATAGATTTTATATATTTTGTTTACTTTGGTATATTTTTTATCTGGTATTTTTTATAGCTTAGCTTCTATAAAGCAGGCTGTGGCTGGGGGTGGGTATTGTCCTTTGTCTCTGTTCACTGTCACACATGCAGTATATTCTGTGTGTTCGCAGGATCCAGGTGAATGATCTGATAGTGGAGGTTGATGGAACCAGCCTGGTGGGCGTCACTCAGAGCCTCGCTGCATCTGTCCTCCGCAACACCAGTGGCACCGTCAGGTCTGACACACACACACACACACACACACACACACTCATACTTGCTCTGTCCTGCAAACACACACTTTATTTAAACAAATATCAAGATTTTTATTTGTCAGTTCAAACATAGATTGTGTATTTCCTTATTTGGACTTGTGTATTTTATCAGATTTGTGATTTAAATTGCGTATTTTTCAGGTTTTTGGTTGGCATGAGCTAAAATTCTCAGGTTTGTGATGGGTTCAATTTACAGTATTTGTTTCAGGTTTGCAGTTCCAGTGAATTTTTCTGATTTATGTTTTGTGCATGTGGGATGTTTTCAGGCTTGCACTTGGTGTGTGTTTGAATTTTTCAGATTTATGACTGCATTTTTTTTAGCTCATTAACTTGACTGATGGATTTTGAATGTTTTCCAGGTTTGTGATTGGCCGGGAAAAGCCGGGGGAGCAGAGCGAAGTGGCTCAGCTGATCCAGCAAACTCTGGAACAGGAGAGATGGCAGAGAGAGATGATGGAGCAGAGATACAAACAGTACATGGATGATGATGAGGAGGTATGTGCTCAAAATATGGAAAGTTTGTGTTCAATAATCACAGACTCCAAAATTGTCAACTTTGTGTGCATGGGTGCCCAGTTATAGTTAAAAGACAGGGTGCGACCGTAGTAGGAGGGAAAATTTTATGAGCACCTGAAAGTGCCATTTCTCACAATCTAGAGCCTTCAGTCATGACCAGTAAAACTGTTCTTTCACTGTTTAGTTTATATTGTACTATTATATATAAAAATATTAGTTTTCTATTGTGTTGTGTACTTTCAGCAGTGAGTGATAGATAAACACACACCAAGGGAAAAGAATTTACTGCTACACTCCTAAATCAACACCAGCTCATAACACTGTGTGTGTACAGGTGACTGATTGGCAAACTTTATTCTTTTAATTGAATCTCTTTCTGGGTAAATATTTTGCCTTAGTGTAGCTTAAACCTTCTAAAATAGCAAGGTTGTCTGATCAAAAAGTGGGGATGAAGCAGCTGCTGCACTGCTCAGGCACTCATATTTGTACGCATACAGCAAACTAAAACTGAAGAAGTGCAGCGATCTGATAAATCATACTACCTCCACAGAAAGACCTCCAAAAGAGAGGTTTGAGAGAGAGAGTGGGATGAATGGAGAGGAAACATAAGAGAGGAGTGTTACATTGTTGTGTGTGTGTATTTGTGTGTGTGTGTGTGTGTGTGTGTGTGTGTGTGTGTGTGACAAAATGTCGGTCTGTGTGCCACCACGTGGCCTTTAGTTTCAAACTCAGTCCAGCTTCTCCACCTTGTGGTCAGAGAGGGTAACACAGCTCTGTTTGTCAGTAAAAGAAAATCACAATTAACTACTGAAAATGAATCAAATTATTCCAACGGCACACTCAGTTCTCCATAACTCAGGGGTCAGTGGGCTAAATTTAAATTCTGTCTGTAATTCCAGCATAACTAAACAGTAAATTAGGTTGTCCAGTGTGATTAAATTGATGACTGAAAGTCGTCATCATTCCTCATCACCAGAACCGTAGCAAACCATCGAGGACATGAGGATTGTGTCCTTGGTAATTGGTAGTTTATTTTTTTCAAAGTGTCATGCACCAAATAGGTGCCCAGCCCTCATGGACTTATAAGACAGCTCAGACAACAAGACAAGACAAATCCTTGGTAATACATCCGGAAGTCTAGACGTTTAAAATAACATAAGGAGAACGTTATATTCTACAGTTACACACATATAATATATGTTCGGTCTTTTAAGGCTGATTCTAATAACAAAATGTGGTTTCTTTAGGGCAAAAAACTACATATTTAATTACAATTCAAGTACTTTTTCCCCCTGACCTGACCACTATAATGTAGTGAGGTAAAAATTACAGCAAATATAATTGAATACTTTAATATATATATATGTAATTTTTAAGTGCTATTCATAGTCATTCTTTTTAACAATAACCATAAGACATTATAAAGAATTTTCGAATGACTTTTAAGGTAAAATATCATAATACCTCATTATTGCTGGACAGTCAATGACACATTTTTTAATGCATTATAATTCTCATAGTTAATATAGCCTAATAATAAATTAAGTTGTAGAGCTGGCTTGTCATGGTGTCAGAGTAGTGTAATCAGATCTAAAGATACAGACTGGTCATTACATCAAAGAGTGATATATGAAGTGCAGTGCCATATTTAAGTTAGTGCATTTTTGTTAGCATTAATGTTGCTCTTAACCTGGAAATACATGATGGTTGTGAGTTAATGTGAAGCTAGCTCACTTTGTAATGTGCAAGAGGAGAAGACAAGTGATTAGCAGATTATTGATTATGTGAATCCTTTTAGAGGAAGACAGTTACACAGTTACAGGCTGCGGCTGCATTCGATTTCAGAGGGTTGAGTCTGGACTGTGAGACCGCCAGCAAGAGCTTAACGCTTCTTTCACTTAATTTGTAATTTCATACTTGTGTGGTCTGCTCCAGGCTATTTGCCATGCCATTTATACCATTTTAATATGGCACATACTCCTCCATATGAAATTATGCAGCAACTTATGAGGAGAGAAAGAAGTGGATCTCGGAGTCTAAACTTTAAGTTATCATTATGGGAACATTTTGGGAAATAAACTCATTTACTTTCTTCATACCGCTCTCATTTCTGTACAGTTAATAGGAAGCTAACACTAGCAGCTAGTTAGCTTAGCTTAGCTTAAAGACAGGAAAAAGGGTTAAATAGTTATCTTAGCTCTGTCCAAAGGAAGCAAAATCCAACTACCAGCACCTCTACACCTCACTAAACTGTAACTGTGTTACTTATGTACTTATTTTGTGTACAGTTTGAACAAATAACAAATGTAACATGGAAATTAGTGAGCTTTAGAGGTGACAGGTAGAGTTTTATACCTTGACTGGACAAAGCAAGGCTAGCTGTTTTCAACATTTTCAACAGATTAACCTTAGTTAACCTTTGGACAGGGCTAGGCTACCTGTTTCCAGTCTTTAGGCAAGGCTAAGCTAAGCTAACCAGCTGCTGGCCCCACATATTTACCGTACAGACATGAGAGTGGCATCGATGTCGAACTCCTGGTCACAAAACATAATGTAAAGTAAAGTAAAGTAATAAACGTGTTTTCCTTATTCTTCCCCCATTTCTTTCTGTTAACCTGCAGACAGGTGAATATGCAACAGACGAAGAGGAGGAGATGAGTCCAGTGTTTCCAAACTCCATTGAGGTTTTCGACCTGGCCGAGAACCAGGACATGTTGTCTCCTGTGGAGCTGGACCCTGAGAAGCTGGCTCACAAATTTAAGGAGGTATATGCGTTTTGATCATTTGGAACCTGAACTTTATTGGTTTTTGAGGTGGTGGGTTTTGTTTTCATCATTGTTTTACACTCTTGTCTGTCTGTCTCTGTCTGTAGCTCCAGATTAAACATGCAGTAACGCAGGCGGAAATCCAGCTGCTGAAGAGGAAGGTGAGACCACTTGACTTTCACTCTGTTCTTAACATGCAGAAATGAAACACACTGCAATATCCAGTTTATACTGCAGTGGAGAATGTACACTAGCATAACATCAGTTCCTTTGCTGGCTGAACGATGACTTAACGCTGGCTCTACCTCCCACATACCACCTCCTCCTGCCACACTCCCACCCCTTACCTCCAGCTGGCTCATGCGGAGCAGGACAAGTTGCGTTGGCGGATGGAGCGTGCTCAGTTGGAACAAAACATCCGGGACAGCAAAGAGAGGATGGAGAAGCTGGAGGGCTATTGGATGGAGGCACAGTCCCTGTGTAAGGTAATGTATAAGAGAATAAACATTAAAAGCAAGGAGGCATTTTTTCATCATTTAACTGCTCAATTGACTAATGGGTTCATAATCTCCTAAAACTAGTTGTTTACATTTACTAATGGTGTGTGTGTATGTGTGTGTTTTTAGGCAGTGGATGAACACCTGAAGGAAACCCAGGCTCAGTACCAAACCTTAGAGAGGAAATACAGCAAAGCCAAGAGGCTGATCAAAGAATACCAGCAGAAGTAAGAATACATTAAAAGACACATTAAAGGGTTTAGAGAAGAAGTAAAAGACACACACACTTAAATGTGGACATGCGTGTGTGTGTGTGCGCGTGTGTGTGTATGTGTGCGTGTGCGTGTGTGTGTGCGTGTGCGTGTGTGTGTGCGTGCGTCATAGGGAGATCGAGTACCTGAAGAAGGAGACAGCTCAGCGTCGAGCACAAGAGGAGAGCGAGGCAACACACAAAGAAGAGGCGGACAACCTGCAGGAAAAGGTTCGTCAGAAACTCACCTTAACCACACTGATCTCAAGAGTGGTGAATTATGTTGCAGTGTGTAAGCTCTTCCCCCAGAAAACACTATTTCTGTCTTGTTTTCCTATTTTAATATGTTTATATTTGTATTTTCTCAAGTAAAAAGAATGACTGAATCAGATAAAACTCCTATCCTCTCCTATTAATTGATTTGGTTCAGATTTTTTTTTTTTTTTCAAGATTCTGGCTGCAGCATTTGCTACACTATAATTTGAAATGCTCCATTAACTCCACAGAGGTTATTGTTCTTATATAACACGGGAACTCATTCCCGATTTGGGTGTATCCATGAAAAAATGATCTCTGACCATAGCTATTTTTAAGCCTGTGCATGTGATACTGATCTAGCGTTGTGTTCCTGTCTCGTGTTGCATCTTGGAACGAGAGTAGTGAGTGTTGGAGACAATAGAGAATAAAAATTAATAGCTTGATAATTTGAGTAATTCTGAAACTTCATGGTGTTAGAATGTGAAAGTGCAGTGCAGTTGTGAGTCCAAGAGGGAAAGTTGCCGTGGATCTTAATAATCTTGCTGTTGGTTCGATGATTACCTTTTTGATAAGGGACCAAATTTGCAGACAGGAGGATATTGTTGAAAGAATCATTGCATGTGTATGTAGATATGTGTTAATAAAGTAATCAATGAGCCTTTACTAACAGGTAGTTTTATTGGTTCTTAGTTCAGTATTTGTTACTGGATTGTGTTAAAAAATGGATTATCTACTTGTCAACACTGACCCGTGGTGTTCCCCAAGGCACCGTTCTTGGTCCCCATTTGCGCTTCTTATTTTTATACATTGCAAATATTTTTACAAATTGCATTATCCTCCATATGGTGCAGCTCCACAGGCGTGTTAGAGTCTGACTTGCTGAAACAGTTCAAACAGTCACATGGAAAAATCATTGGTCAAATAGAACATCTCCCCCAGGGGAGGCCCGCCTCCCTCTCTGAAAACCTCTGGTTTAAATGTATTTAGTTATCCTCCTATTGTGTTGCTGTTTCCACAGATAACAGACCTGGAGACCAAAGTGGACGCCCTGAGGACCCCCAAACCCTCCTAGACTGCTGCTACTTCCTACCTCCTGTCTGTGACTGGAAGAGGAGGAGCTCTGCCTTCATTCTGACCAATCAACCATTTACTGCACGGACAGGTATTATAAAGACTTAACAGGGATGACAATTGTAAGAGAGAGGACGAGGAGGGTGACGTACAAATAGAAAAGAAGCAACCTCTCATCTGACATCTGCCAACAGCTTTGAGCTCCGTCAGTCAATATCCAATCCCAGAATGCACCTTCTGTAATACCCAGAATCCTCCTTGTGTGTCTTCCTGGCAATCAGCTTGGCAATCAACACGGACACCACATTCAACAACCTGTACTTTATCTGTGGATGATCTGTATCGGCTTCTCCTCTCTTCAACAACAACAGTATCGTACCGGGATTCTATTATTGATTCAAATGTATTTTAAAAAAGCGCTTTTATTAAACAGGCTCGTCACAAAGTGCTTTATAGAGTGACAGAGGGCATCAATGCAGAATAAACCAGAACAAACGAGAGAGGACAAAGGTTATTTGATTGTCGTTATACTACTTTTGAACCAGGTGGTCGCTGAACCATTCCGTTTTGGGTTTTTTTTTGTTTGTTTGTTTGTTTGTTTGTTTGGGACCAGACTGCATTCTAACGAAGAAGGACTAGCGTGTTTTCTGTCGTGTGGCATTGATCGCTCAAATCAAAAACTACAAGGAGAAATGGCCACCTCCATTTTTCACCTCAAGACTCAAAGACACGAATCCTGAAGTGGAACAACAAAAAATAACTTTGAAAAGGAAATAGCCACCTCCTGCTGATAATTAAGTAATAAAAACTTTAAAACAAGATGGCCGACAAATTTCTGATCAGTGACAAAAAACTGTGAAAAAAAAAAAAAAAACCCAGAACGCCCACCCCAGCCTTTGGTTTCTCTTTTCTAGCCTAACTCTCTGCAAGCGATGGAAGGAATCAGGCAAAAGTGCGGTGGCATACTGTTTGTATATATTCTATACATGTATTTAAAAGTGTTTTAATGGCTTAAGAAATTAAGTGGGTCTGATATCCGAGAGTAAGGAGTGCAATGAGTGAATGACGATGTCTTGCTGTGGAGGGTGAAATAGTTCTGTAGTCCAGATTCAGTCTGTTTCATCTCTTTTCTATCAACATCAATGGCAAACAGGGTGTGAATAGTCTAATATGTGCTTATAGAGCTTCTAATGGTGTATATTTGTTGGTGTTTACTACAGTATCTGTGGGTTTACATGCACACCCACTATCCTGTTAGTCAGGATAGTCATGTGCTATATTCTCGAGTTGGTGCAGGGTTTTCAGAAATCTACTCTTATCCAGGGTCACAAAAAAAAAACGGAATATGCTAGATTGAATACACTGGTGTTCTTTGTGTACACCTTCCATGTGCACTCACTGTGTAGTTTCATGGGCTCAGGCTACATGAGAAACTCAGAATATTCAGTTAAATCCTATTTAAAGGTGCACTCTCTAGTGTCACTTGTACAAACATTTCTTAGAGGCAAAACTACTATAGAGATAACTCTATAGTCGAGGTAAACATAGGTGAGTGGAGCCAAAGTGCCAAAAATCAAAAAATAATTAAATCCATCCAAATCTAATCTAATCTGTCTAAAACAATGTATCAGACAATAGTCATTTTTTACATAAATACTTAACTAAAACCAGACTATTTCTTATGGTGAATAAAGAAGTATGACCAAGATGTACATATCTTGGTAAACATTTTGCAGTCAGTGCTGTCAAACTATTTAATTGCAACAGTGTTTCTAAATTACCTCAAATGTATTTTTTTAACCATTTCCTCTTGATACCAGCTACTACAGAAGCAAAGAAAAGCTGTAATAATTATACATTTTTTAATATGCAACTGTACGTGAACTTCAGTGGTATTTAAATTTCAGTATTAAGTAGGTGAATTAGCAAAATTAGCTACTCAGTTATTTATACAGTTCAAATTATTATGGCCTTTCTTTGCTTCCATATAAGCCTGCCAGTGTATCAGTCAGGCTCTACTAGCTAGTTGTCTATGTCAGGTAGTTAGCCTTTCAGATTGACCTGTAGCTATCTATATGCTAATTTAGTCTACTGATTTCCAAAAAGCATAAAATACAATACAATGAATCCTTGTCATTTCTGTTTTTTATTGATATTTTGATCAGTATTTGTCTCTTATAACCAGCTAATGAAGCCTTGCTCAAGTACCAGGATAGTTTTGCCCCTGAAAAATGTTTGTGAAGCGAGACCTCTGCATGGATACGAGCTCCAACAGTGTTATTCAGAAAACTGTGTGCATGTAAACACACTCCACATATCTTGCTTTAGGAGAAGAGTAGAAGGTCCCAGTGCCAGTATTATGAGTTTAGACAATGAACTTAAGTTAGTGATATGATACATGTCTGACATAGTCAGTCAAAAATGGGTTGGATACAAAAGTGTTGCTGTGATCATTTTCAGGAACCCAAGAACCACTGGAGGTGCATCGGGATCATCCTTGTTTTGTTTTTTTCCAAACAAAGTTGCTTCTTTGGTCACATAAATCAGATATGCTGCAAGTTGCAGATTTAAAATACTTAGCAGAGAGAAAGTATTTGCGCTTGAAACCCTTGGACCAACCAAAGAAATGGTATTGTTTACTAAACAATAAATCCTCTTTGGGTGAAACCTGGAAATATATCCCACTAAAGATGGGAATTTGATTCTGTTACTGTACCGTAAAGGGACAGTTCACCCCCAAAACCAAAAATACATATTTTTCCTCTTACCTGTCGTGCTATTTATCCATTTAGATTATTTTGGTGTGAGTTGCAGATTTTTGGAGATCTCGGCTGTAGAGATGTCTGCCTTCTCTCCAATACAACTTGTGATGCTCAATGCACCCCCAAATTTTTCTTTTGAAAAACTCAATAACAATGTCTCTTTCCAGAAATCATGAACTGGTTACTGGAAATAATCCAAAGACCTTCTTGTGAGCAGTTTCATGTAGGAACTATTTTCTGTTTATTAAACTACATACACCGACAGTATCCCTGTGCAGAAGGAAGAGTGATTTTGGGGGGAACTGTCCCTTTAAGAGTTTTCAAAACAGCTAATGTCAAAGGGAATGGACAAATTGGCTGTTATTGAACCTTGAACCAGACACTGTGGTTACAGTACAGTCTCTGTTTATACAATATGATTGTATTCAACTTCTATCCAGTGGTTGTTGATGACTGGTTGATGTTCCAAATATGAGGTTCATATATGCGTGTGGGTAGTAAAATGGTGCTCCGTAGGACAGTGTTCACACACAAGTAACTTATACAAAATTTTGACCGGGCTAATTGTGTATTTTGCTGCTCTAATGTCGTCATTCACCGTGGTGATTATTATGAGTTTGTGTGTGGTATTGAGATCTTACAGCTTGCTGGCGAGCTCTGATTATTGCATCGATTGAAAACACTGAATCAGAAAACAATTCGATCAGGCGACCATTTTTAATCTGAATCCCCCCGTTGTAAGAAACAGAAAAGCTTAGAATGGCCAAAATCACCTGGCGCTCTGTGGTCATGGAGTTAAAATGTCTGTGCTGACTGCAGGTGGAGACGTTGAGCATGTGGCATGTTTAAGTTTTAGCCACACTAGCAGTTCAAATTTATCATTTCTTCAGTGAAATATCTCGACAGTTATTGGATGGATTGGCTCAATGTTTTTTACAAACATTCATGGTTCCCAGAGGATGAATCCTAATGACTTTTGATGATCGTTGATTTTTCTTCTAGCACCACTGACATTTGTGGCTTTTAATGACACGTCTCAACAACTATTAAATGGATTGCCATGAAATTTGGTACAGACAATCATGTTCCCCTCAAGAGGAATTATCCTCTAGCATAATCTTATGGTGAAAATTAACATTTTCTGTCAAATACCTTGATAAAAAAGAAACAAATTAGTGATAAGACAACTAGTGACATTCCTGTCAGCATTTACGAAAAGAAGAATCGCCTAATTACAGCCTTAATAGAGCCACGAGTGTGGCTGTAGATGCTAATCATGTTAATATATAAAAAAATCTACTTTTTGTTTGTCATCTTGCAAACAGAATAACTTTCACCAATCACAAATATGTAGATATACATGAAAATTACAATCTAATGTAGCACATACAGCGAGTTGACCCTTCCTAAGTCCCGCTCCTTTTTGAACCTTGGTCAATTCCTCCCTTCCTGTTTCCTGTGCTAGGTTTGTCCATGTTGAAAAGAAAGCCAAATTTTGAACATAGTCACAACTTAAGTCAGCTAATGTTAGCCAAAATACTGTTAAATGCTGTTAAAACAACAGACAGACAGAAAGGGAGAAAGTAAGGTGAGGTTCTGCCGAGGTACCAAGCTTGCTCAGCTGTTATTGGAGCAAAAAGGACTCAGGAAGTTGTCTGTGGAGGCATGTCACAGTAACACACCGTGTGACAGAGGACACCATTGTCTTCTGGTTCAGTGTTTTTATTCCTTTAAAATAAGGTATTTATTCTCAACTTGTTTTGCGTTGACCAATCTGACGCTGTATACTTCACACCCACTCAAGTCCCCCCCGGCTAAAGTGTGTCTGAGCTAAAGCATTTGAATCTACACCAGCTCCTGACCTGAACCTGTGACCTACAGGAAAAGTTTGTGCACAACTCAACTCTAGAACTGCTCATCACGAACAGGAATACGAGACATGAACCAACTGACAAGGGTCATTTCTCTGTTTTCTGCTCAGTGTGTCTCTCTGGCCTGGATATACGGTGAAATATGTCATACTATACTAGCAACTGAACAACAACGGTTTGAATGATGGCTGTATTAGATATCATGATATAAGTATGTTTGAATTTGACAAGGGGGAGCAACACCAAACTCATAGCTTAAGGTTGATGTTTTCTTGTGAGATAATTTTTTTAAGACACCAAGTATTTGTTCACAACTTGCAGTATATTTACATCGTCGTCTTATTGGACAGAAACAAGGGTCTTTGAGATTTTTAAAGGAATGGAAATCAGCCATAAGCAACTCACTTGTTTGTTGGGTTTTTTTTAAGTATTTTTATTACAGTTTCATCTCTATGTCAAACCAATGTGAGCTGTACAAATGCTGTTTTATCACCAAATCAAGTCCTGGTCACTTTGAGTTGTAAGTGATCACTTTGCCTTGTTATGACTTGTTTGTATTAGTTAACATGCTGCTTTTTGCCTTTACAGAGCCTTCAGATGTGTGCTAGCTGTAGCTGACTATCACAGTTGTTACCCATAGACAGTAGAAGAAAGATTTACTGTCCGTGTTGTTACCCCTCATGTCTGTCCATCACATTAAAACAAACAAACAAAATAAGTGTGTTACCAGTGTTTAAACAGTGATTGCCAGTGAGTACAGTACAGACAAACTGCCATGTTGGAAGACTGACAGATTGTAGCACGACAGCATTTAACTATTGTTTTTACAGATTGTAGACAGATGCCTTTCTCTGTGACACTTTGACAGTGTTTTGTCATTTACTCCTCATGTATTAAATACTATTCAAACTCGGCTCTTTCCCCCGCTTCACATTCGTGGGAGCAGATGAGAGGGTTCAGTGCCTTGTTTAAGGGTTAAAAGTAACGATAGTTGACAGAGGGTGGGGCACGCCTGCCTGTCACCAGGTGTGCCAGGAGTTTAAAACCAAATTTGCAAGCAAAAGCTCAGTGCATTCAATGTATTTGGTAGATCTCAAGGATGTGCACAAGATGTTTCGGTGAGTAACGTCAAATGTAAACAGAAACTCCACCTTTGACAAAACTACAGATGCCCTGAGATCTGGTGATCCATTTTCTAAGTCTGATCTAAATTATTCTCTCCAGTGTTAATCTTTTTTTCTTCTAGTCTGTCTAAGATCCTTAATTTTTTAAGTTTGTGAATGATGTGGGGAAAAAATATTCTTGCAGGTAAAAAGAAATTGGCAAGATCGTGGCTGCTGATTTATGGCACAGATTAAACTACTAGCCAAAAGAAATGACAGTAATTTTACATAATTTACAAACACACAATACATGTACCTTGAGTGCATGGAAGAGTTATAGTATCAGTATATAACAACTGCACATGCAAAAATTAGTGCTATTAGTCCAAATAGCAAGTTGGAGCCATAGACGTATAGATTGAAATCCTATTTAATAAACAGTCTGTGGTTGAAGTGAGTTGTGTGCCCCCGCCCCAGAGAAAGTAGTATTTCAATTCAGCATGTTTCTCACCTGGAGGACATCATGAATGCCTTTTATTCCTGTTTAGAATATAGAGTAGTGGTGCACTTCAGTCTAAGTTAATAAAATCCAGGCAAAACTTTTTTTTTTCTTCTTCTTTCTTCTTTTTTTTTCACTTTTCACTTTTTTCACCTAATTCACAGATTTAAAAAAAAAAAAATAAGGACTTAAAAAGATTATCCTGGCAAAACCCCTTTTTTCACATGTTCTTAAGTCATAAACACAGGTCAGAAAAACAGTTTAGATCAGACTTGGATCACTCAAATTGTTTTTCCTCACATGCCTCACAGAGCTTCTGTACAAAACTTATTTATTGAGAAAGGTTTTGGTGTACGCACACTAGAAATTTAACGGTAAAAAAAAATTCAGATCACAATTATACTGACCAAAATTGTAACGGTTACCATTATTATCATGGTATTGTTGCTGATGTGCTGAATTTTTTTTTTTTAAGTACTGATACACACTGAAGTCATCTCACCAGGTTTTATATTGAAAACCTCTTAATGATTTGAAATGACATCATGTCCTTTATGATGTCACTGTTTTCACTCATGAAAAACAAACCAAAGTTTTTGTTGTGCCTGCATCTAGGAGGCTGTTGCTAACTTTGATTGATGCTGGACACTACTGTGAGTGTTTCAAAGCACCGTGATCACAGTAACTAAAATTTGAAACTAATCGTCTGGAATTTAGTGTAAAACCAATTATAATTTCATGCCTAATGCTCAGACTGAACAATTCTCATTGTCAAATGCTGGTTCAGATCATAGCAGTGTGCACTCCGTGAGGGCATCTCGGCTTGCCCCAGCATACAGGCTCGTGTAGAATTGCATTATGCTTGCTTGCAAGTCTAGTTTGACCTTGACTTTTGGCCTTGTAGACGCCATTTCCGATGCTCAGGGTGGAAAAATAATTAGACAACTGGCAAATTCTGTCCTGTAACCGCTGGCAACCAACTTTTAAACCCTTTCATTAACAGCCAGAGCAGATAGAAGTAGTACAACAGACCAAGTATTTTTTTAAAAACTTGGAAAAAATGGGATAATGCAAAACAATAGCACTCAAGAAATTTAGTTTTAAAATAGTTTTTTGTTGGACTTTCTCATCTGCTTTGTTCTATTATACTACATTACAATAATTTCATGGCATTTTGTGGGGAATCTCAATCCTCTTTTCATAATATTAACCCTTGGCTTGACTTCTTTAGATACACTGATGTAATTGGAGAGAGGTGTCATGTGGTATGCTCGCTGAATGACCACGGACAGAGCGGTGCCAAACAGTGTGAACAGGACAATCTGACAGTGTATAAGCAGACCCTTTGAGTGTGTCTCGGGTCTGAACCAGATTTCCTTCTCTGCCTGGTTCTGTTCTTCAGTTGGTGCCACCATGTTTGTCTGAACCAATACTTGTCTGTCAGCATTAATAAATAAACATAAAATATGTTGAACAAGAAAAACAAGGAGGGGAATCTTGATTCACTGCTGAAACTTACTGTTCTGTTCTTCTGCGTGTGTGTGTCTGTATAGCAGCTAACTGTCCCTATATTTAGAGAGTACTGGAGGAGGAAGAGGTGCAACACAGTGATCTCAACCTGCTGTCTTCAAGTAAGATGTCTGTGTCCAGGATCCACACACTCTGTAACGACAGCTTCATGCAGTGGTGGAAGAAGTGACAGATCTTTTACCAAGTATAGCACATACAGTAGTACATACAGTACATTAATGTAAAAATACTCCATTACAAGTCAGCGCCTGCCATTACACATCCTACTTAAGCAAAAGAACAAAAAACGTATTCTAAGTACTCATTCTGCAGTGAAATGTCTGCAGTGACTGATATGTTATGATGTATGATATTAGATTATTAATACTGATGCTTTAATATGTAAGTAGTATTTTACTGTTGTAGCTTCTATTTCAAGTTCTTTAAAGGGAAAATTTACCTCTTTTCATGTGGATATCCAGTCATTTTTTATGGTAAATGTAGTCAGTTGTAGCAACGATTTCTCCAGTATGTGCTATACTCACAGAGAAAGCTGAATTCAGCTTAATCTGATGTTCTTCCTGCATCCAGTGATGTCACCATGATGCCACAGTGATGTAGTTGGTCTTAAGGAAGTACTTCAGACTATGGGTACGTCTCAGGTCTCTTTTTTATCATTTCCTTGCTCCTCGCTCGAACTGGAAGTTCTGCTGTTCTGGCTGCTCTTATAGATCTGATGCAGATCTGATGGGCTGGTTCAGTAAAATTAAGTTTATGATTATTAGCGGATGGATCGCGGGTGGTAGCATCTCTCACCCAGGACAGAAGCTGTGCGCAATTGCACACTTGGCACAGGAGCTTCACACAGGGAAATGTCCGCGGCAGCTTCTATAATCATTAAAGTAAATCTTTAACGAAAACACTCAGACTTAAATACAACACACAGTAAAGGAATCACCTGGAGACTCTGTTCTGAAAATAAATGATTGAGAATGTGCCGGGTAGATTATTTATGAGCACAGGAGGATTCAGATGAACTCACTGCCAGTATGCTTGTAACTTAAAAGGATAGGAGAGTCTGTCTGTTAGTGAGAAACACTTTCTACATCATTTATCTTCATTTCATTCAGTCACAGGTCAGGCTGATCATTCCTGAGCGTGGGTTTGATACGAGTTACATCATTTGAATTTGCCCTGAAACATTCAGCTTGATAAATAATTCCTAATGTTCAAAATACACTGTGATCACAGTCTGAGTTATTCAATGATGATTCACAATCAGAATATTAATAAACACAGATGCAAATAAAGAATAAATAATATAAATACATTCTGCCTCCGATCAGGACACAGTCACAGTCTAAATCTCTCAATAAATCCTCGGTGGGAGGGACTAAGATGTAAGGAAAGGACACAAGTGAGGGATGCAGGGATACAATTGAAGACGCCTGGGATGTACCCCTGAGCTCAGATTTCTAGTCTCCTCCTCTAGGTACAGTGATCATCTGTACTAGATGAGTATTTTTGTTACCAAATGCTATGTTTTGGCTAACAATGTAATAGCTACAGTATAGGCAGTAATACACAGCAATATGGGAGTTGTGCGTAATGCATTATGGTACATGAAGGCACTGCCAGCATGGCTCCACGAGTAGACTTCACCTTTTTGGGGGCCGATTCAACCTGAAAACTGTGCGCCGTTTTGCTACAGTTTATGGATTCAATGACTTTTCCTCTAAAACGCAAAATGGTGTGCAAGAGGCTTTCAGATGTTTTCTCTCGTGATGGGTGTCACAGGTGTTACCCAATCAGCAGCAAGCAGAAGTGCAGCACGCATGCGTGCTCAACAGGGTTTTCAATGCACCATTGTTTCTCTTCAAATAAACATTTTGTTATGTTTTGATGGGGCTAAACACAACCCTGGTCTAAATAGTGCACAGTGAATTTGGAATTTATTTCTTCAGTTGACTGCATTACCCTGATCGGACATCTAAACAAAAAGTGGTGGATTTTCCCTTTAACTACACCCATCCTGGTGCACTGGCCCCCTCCAGTGGTCAGAAAATAAATCTGATGGGTCGCAAGATGATTAATGGGACACAAAAGAAAAACAAAAGTTCTTATACACAAATGTGTATTCATTTTGTTTCAACTTTTCTCTAATCTTTGTTTCTTTTTTTACTCAATATTGTAGAATTTTACCTCCAACTGTGCAACTGTGTTAAACATGTACATTTTAATGTAAAATCTGCATTTATTGAATAGATAGCCATGGATTTTAGTACCCTCAAATGATGTTCCCCTCAGGACGACTTATAATTAACTTTGATCCCCTGACTTCTTATGAGCTCCAACACTTTGGGTTAAGACCAAATATCTGTAAAACTGACATTCTCATCAGCCTCAGCTCTCGTTTGTGTTTTACATTAAACACCGTGTGTCAACATGTTAACTTATGTTTACCATGATCACCATCTTGCCTGCTAAAACATCAGCATGTTAGAATTGTTATTGTAAGTATGCTGGCAGCATTATTGGAATAAAATACTAATATGAAGCTACAAAACACCACAACACAAAACATTCTTTACCTTCTTAGGTCATATTTATTCATATTAAGTGCTGAAAATAAATACAAAACATTTTTGGAACACATCTGGTAAAGTGACAAAGACCTGCTTCAGTCAAGTTTTGCTTGTCAGAAAAAGTTTCAATTACTTTTTCAGCTTTAGCTGCAGTTTGGAACATTTTTTTTTTAATTTTGAAACTCAGGTAGAATGTGTTAAACTTCATCAGACTCTTTCATAATGATCTAAGGATCGAGGGTTCATTTAAACATTTCCAAATGATCAAGCACAACCTTTAACTTCTAACCAGAGAGTATAACTGCAGTGACTTCAAATGTAGAATGGTAGCTCCAGAAAACTGTTTGCTTTTGACTGAGAGAGAGCCCTCCAGCTGGAAGACAACTGCTCATTTGTGGCATGAACAAATATAAACAATGAGCAGGCATTGAAACGATGGCACACAACTTAATATGGATGACTCATGAAGACATATTTCACAAGTGCACTGCCATAAACTGTTTCAAACATCCAATTAACCAGACTGAGAAAATACGCCCTGTGTTAATTCCAGTTCAATTTAGCAATTAGTAGATTTGACACCAGATTAGCGTCTAAGTGCTATGGCAACCACACAGACAAATGGCTAGCTAGTAGCTGGGAGTCTAAACTTACTACATTAGTATCACATTCACACGCTACATAAATAAACAAAAACCTGACGGAGGGTTAAACATGCACTCTGATACCCTGCACAAGGTAACTAGCTGTGAACCTGCATATTCCTAAATTAATTAATTGATTAATTACAAGGGTCAAAATGATGGGAGCAGTGAAGGCCTGTGTGTTGTGACTATGTCCTGTCGAAGGCACTGACTCTCTTTCTGATATCATTACTAAAGGAGATTGTACTGCAAGAGACATTCAATGCTAATAAACACTAAGATTTAACAACATTAAGCTCTATGAAAACACATGTGGAGGAAGATGCAGACATGATGGCGAAGGGACTGAAAAGGGGACTCAGAAAGAGATGAGAGTAAAAAAACAAAATGAGGCGTGTACTGTTTGACAAGAGAGCAGCAGTCCATTAATGTCCATTCAGGACACAGATCAGTGTGTGTGTTCAGTCACAGCTACGCAAAGTGTGTGTTCAGTCATGATGTGTGGGTGTTCAATCATTGTCTATGTTAAATGGTAACTGCGGTACTTATTAAGCCTGGGCTCCATTTATTTATTTTTTTCCTTTTTATGAAATGACCAGATACAAAAAGTTTTGGAATTGGTCAACTAGATCATCTCAGCCAGCAGCTGCAAAAAATGGGCTGCAATGGCTGCAACATAACTGCCAATGCATCATGGTCGTCTTGTGGTTATCTCGCATATTCTGCATCCGTTTGGAATGATTGTTGTGTATGTCCTCAGACACTATCACAAACAGAAATGTGATTTTTTTAAAAACAAATATATCTCCAGCCTAAAAGCTTGTTTTTCCACTAACTTGCTTTGACAGTTTTCTTACTTTTAGTCTAGGCTAAATTCAAATTTCTGTTTAATCGACCGGCAAATTAGTCACCAAGAACAAATTGGTTTCAGAAGTCACCAGACAAACACGAAAATTTTACCTTGCAAAACACAAGAGTTGGTGGTCTAGCGCTGCCTTGATTTGTTAGTTTGCTTTATTGTGTCTTTGGTGTTTTAAAGGGTTAACTTGCCTGTTGAAATATCAAAGTCACACAATAACACAAACGAACAATATGCATTTGCCCTCAAGGATTATGTTGCAGCTGTTGCAGACTCTCCAGCCTGTTTTGCAGCTGTGGCGATCGACTGGACCAAACACTTTTTAGACACCAAAATATGTAAAATTAGGGCCCAAGTTTAAATGTACCAGAATTACCCTTAAAGCTGCACTCAAAGGAAAGGGTTAGCATCTATATTATGTTATGATAGAAGTAGGAAATGGATATTTTTGTGTCTGTAGTAACTTCTGTGTTTGACATTCAGCCTCATGTTTCTGAAGAGATCTGAAAAGGCAAATGGTTGTGTGGGTGTGTTTGTCTGTGTGTGGGTGTGAGACAGCTTGTTCAGTCGTCCACTCCTATGTTGCGGAACAGGTAGGACATGGACTCTCCGTTGTGGATGCGGCGGATGGCCTCTGACAGGATCATGCTGATGTCGACTGTCTTGATCTTTGGACACTGGAGCTTCTGGAGCTCATGGGGGATTGTGTTGGTCACCACCACCTGGGGGGGGGGGTAGAAATGTTACTCCCATACCAACGCTCTTCTTTTCTTGACGTTTATGATTAATTACTTGTGTATTTTCTATTATTATTGTCATCATTATTATATTCGTAGTAGAGACTGAAAGTGAACTTCAGTCTGGAAAGTTTGTGTAGTTTTTGTAATGTGACGTGTGCAATGGTGTCCATCCCACAATGCACAGTTTGCCGAAAAAGTTTGCTATTTCACATTCCAAAATGTAAATGTGACTTTTTGTTAGTGTTTGTTCAGAACATGCTGGTTTATGTTGGAAACTGTCATTTTTGTGTTGGTTCGTTGTTACACTATGAGTGAGGTGGCTAGTACATTTCTTCACTTCCTGGGAATGCTTTTCCCTTCCAATATAGAGCATATGCAGAGCAGTAGTAGAAGTTTAAATCACTTTTCAACTCTACATGAGCACTGCTTAACGTACTGTTTACACCTAGAAAACATGGAACTTTAATAAATTCATCCGATACCCTTTGAATGCTTTACACTGGGCCCTGATACAGATACTGGATGACACCTTAAGAAAAGATTTCACACTCACCTCATCAATGGCTGACTCTTCTATGAACCTGGGGGCCTCAGAAGAGAGAAGGCCATGCGTTGCCATGACGAAGATTTTGTAGGCCCCTCTTTCCTTTAGCGTCTCTGCAGCTGCCACAAAACTGTCCACATCATCAATGATGTCATCCTGTGGGACAAACAGACGTAATCAGCTCTCGGCATGCTCAGTACAAAGTGGATTATCAATCATTTTACAACACAGCTTTGTATAACAAGAAGCTGAAGCTGATTCAGCCCGTAAAAGGAGCTTGGCACCCTCTAGTGAAAGAATACCACCACAAACATTTTGTCTGTTGTTAGTTGATGGGATTTTAAGTGTAACTTATGTTTACTGTAGCAGTGTTCATTCAGATGTATTATATACAAATTAATATTATATTTCCATTCAAGCTTTAAGATCATCATTTTATTTGTTGTTAACAAAACTTTTTTACTCAGGCTGGTCAAGCAGAGGGAATTAAGGAGACTCAAACAGAATGAATAAAGAAGTTATATGCAACATTGTGTTTAGGGTTGGGTAACATGGCCCTAAAATAATATGATATTTCAGTGTATTCTGCTATAATGATATTCTTGATGATATGACAAAATACTGAAAAATATTTAACAGAAATTAGTTTGTTGTATTGCTTCTGTAGCTGTTACAGTCTTCTTGCTCTTCTTACTGTTGTGGTTTATTGTACGTGTGATCTTTTGAAACCAAACCAGTACTGGAGTCACTTCCCTTTTCAAACTAACTCCTCCACCGTAATATTGCCATTATTACGATATCACGAAAAAATTATAATGATATAATATGAACAACGTGATTCGGTAAACCCCTGATTCACCAAATCAGCCTATTACAACAACAAGCTAAATGTGCATTGTCTTTCTTGTATACGTTTCTTTTCTAATTGTGAAAACTAGTAAAGTAGAGAAAAAAGAAAAATGTACATTGTTTAACAGATTTAAATTGCTAATTTTATAGATCAGACATTAGAAATATAAACTTCTGGCCCTTTGGCACGGTACTTTTTTTCCAAATTGGGCCCTTCTAAAAAAGTAAATGAATAGGTCTGCCATATGCTCTCACCACTATGATGGCGATGCGTCCTCCTACGTCTCCGACCACAGTGATGGGAGGCTTCTCTTTAGGGATCAGCACTGGAAACAAAAACAAAATGGCACACAGAGTAGACAGTGAGAACTGAACTGCTGTGTTTAAGCTCATATTATTGAGAAGCAAGACATCTCTATGGTCATGTGTTGTTATTTTGTAGTGGTGGAGCAAAATAAAAAAAATTTAAAAAATCGGTGGAAAGGGATCCCTTTTCTGTGGCTCTCCTTGAGGTTTCTTCCATTTTTCCCTGATAAATGGGTTTTTGGGGAGTTTTTTCTTACTCTTTTGAGGGTTAACAGGACAGTGTTGTACATTGTACAGATTGTAGCGCCCCCTGAGGCAAATTGTGATTTGTGATTTTGGGCTATCCAAATAAATTTTCCCTTGATTTTACTTGACATGATACTGCACCAGTATCTGTACATCTACTTATGTATATATTCTGTTACATGTTGCTAATACGATTCATTGCTGTTAATTGTGTGTGCTGACATTACATGGTATCTCCATGCTGGGGTGAATGGCTCCGGTAGTCTTGACGGTGGGTGGGGAGTGTCGCCCGTCTACCTGGTCCGACTCTGCATCCTGAGCTTCACCGTGGATCACTGCGATACCCAGACGCAGCCGCTCAGCAAACGACTGAGCCCTGCATGTCCAGACAGAAAGGAAACATTTAGACACTACAGCTGTTCATAACAACTTAGCCTGCTCCTTCTGAAACCTGAAGCATTTACAGGAAGAACATCAAGTAAACAAACAAGGAGTGGTAGTATAAAAAAGACAGACTGTGGCAGACAGAAATGTATACTGCTACATGAATGTAATTTTAAACCTTAACCTCATCAGGCAGGACAGAGTGGCAAGAACGGGAGCTAAACAGGTTCATGATTAACATGTTAGCTAACACTAGAATAATGAGTTACAGCTCTGCAGTTGAAGGTGATTTCATAAATACAGCAGAGAGCGAGGAGAGACTACCTTTTTGCAGAGGCTGGAGATTTGGCCACAATCACAGCATTTCTGTAGTCAGGGATCTGAAGGTTCATGGAAAATAAAGATATCAATTTATTGTGATATTTCAAAACAACAGTGATCTTCTAAATATAGCCAAGCAACTCTAACTGGGCACAACAACCTTGCTGAGTTTTGTTAATACTCTCCCCAAAGCAGAGCTCAACAAGTGGAAAACTCCAGAGTGTTTGTCTGCTCGAATGTATGCTGCAAATGTTAGCATGTCAAGCTATTTAGCACAACACTGATAAACCAGCATTACTTCCAAAGCCAGAAGCTGTTCCTATTCTTAGATTTATTTGTGTCAATTTTACTAAGCAGACCCACATTTAATTTCTGTCCATTTTAATTTAAATATTTATTTATTTTATTCTGAAAAAATCATTTTTTTTAATCAGTTTATTTTGATACTGTTCCAATCTCATAGAATGTTATTTCTTTTAATTTAATAATTCCTTCATATAAATGTAAATTAGCATTGAAACCACAACAAACTGTGTGTATAATCTCTTTTGGCTCAATAAAAAATATTCTAAACACACAAGACCAACAGCACTCAACATTATATTGTGTGGTTACAGGTTCCCTTAATAAAAAAAGAGCCACATTCATGACTAATCCAGTGCCTGTTATTTACTCACTGTGTGGAAGCCTGTCCAGGATGGAGTCAGAGCTCAGGCCAACGTTAGCAGCTCTGTCCTGCTCTTTATTAGATTTGGGGTAGCAACCCCAGCCAAACCAGTTACCCACATTAGCTTTACAAACACACTGGTTAGTGCTCATCCTGGAAGTCTTTTCCATTGTAACACTAAAAACACAACAAACTATACAAAAAAAACCTCACCTGTCTTGTAGCTCAAACAGGATTATGTTAGAACGAGAACTAACACTATCAGTATTAGGACTAACCAGCTCTGTACTGAAATAGAAAAACAATGCTGTTTATTTCTTCTCATGTCTTTTCCATGGATCAGCAGAAAGCTTGACAGGCAGAGCAACAGTAAGTAAGGTAGGCGGTGATTAAAAAGAGTCAATTGAATGCATTGCTAAAGAAGGGACAAAGGTGATTTACTGACACCGCTATCAACAGCATGGGCCTCTGAGTGATGATAAGAAAACAAATGTGGAGGTCCTTTAATATGTAAACCATGTTGTGTATGTATGTGTGCGTTGTTACCTCTTCCTGTATGTACTGCAGCAGGAAAGGCGAGGCTCTCAGATTGTCCACTGGGATGTTGAAGAAGCCTTGAATCTCTTTCTGATGGAGGTCCATCGTGATCAGGTGGGTGAGACCTGCACAAACATGTTCAGTTCGACAGCATTAGCAATAACTGGGATTTCAAAATTGATTTCTAATTGAAAACTGGTTGATATTTGGTCTAAGAAAGGTTTTCACCTTTTTTAACAGGCATACTCTAAAAGACAAAACAAAATCAACATGTCACAAAACACATCTTGTTTAATCACTCTGATCATTTGTTCACTTATCAGTTGAAAGAGAGACAATACTGACTAATGTGAAGGTATTTCCCCAAAGTCATATTTCACTAGCATGTGAAATCTGTTCTACACAAAGACGCAATTTCAACTCAATTTAATGTTTCATATAAAATGTCAGCAAAATGCTTCCAGGACGTCGTAATGGGAAAAGTCCTTGATGTAAAATAAAGAAAGTATTGTGCTTACTGCTGTAGCCTGATGTTATGTTCAGATTACCAGCAACAGCATCAGGCAAGTCCATTTTCAATGGAAGCCTGCAACATGAAGCCAGAAAGTGACGTCGACCATCAGCGTTTGGCAACAATGCAGCCGACCACATGTGGCCATTTTGTAGTTGTGTCGCTGGTAATGTGAACGTACTAAAACACGCATGCACAAGTATTTAGGTGTATTGGTTACAACTCCAACTGCTACAAAGGTACATGCACCGGAAAGAGGAAAGACACCAAAAGTGTTAGCAAGGCATGATGGTCAAGTGGGTAAGTGACTGAACTTTCATTCTGGGGGGTTTGAGTCCCATGTGTGGCGATTTCTTTTTCTGGCTTTCCACTGAGAAATTTGGATTCAGTTATTCAGAGAGGGTCCAAAGTGATGACAGGCACACTGCAGAGTATGAAAAATGTCACAGTTGCAAATCCCAGTAAAATACGCTCTAAATGTGAAAGTTAAATCGACATCTAAATGATAAATAAATTCTTCACATCTTTTCGCCAGTGACCAGTCGTTTTTTAAACATCTTTTCAATGGAAGAAAAATGTCAAATGTTCTGTTAATATAAATGATAAAATCTGTGACCCTGCAAACTAATAGAAATGTTCTTGTGACTCCTCCCATTTTCCCCTCTGTTTTGTGCTGTTTTGTACTTACCAGCTTTACACATCATAGAGGCGATAAGTTTTGAGACGATGGAACCCCTCTTTCTCATCTTACACTGCTTGCTGTAGGGGAAGTAGGGGAGGACACCCGTGATACTTCGGGCACAGGATGTCCTACACGCGTACACCATGATCAGCATCTCCATTATGGTGGTGTTCACATCCCTGATACAGCAGAGCGATGGAAAGAAAAGAGGAAGCCGAGAGGGGGGACGGTGGTGACAAAACAAGATATGAGTGAGATGTTTCAGGGGAACACAGTGTTGAAATGTTCAATTATTGTGTGTTCTTTCGTACTTGGACACCGTCTGGATCACAAAGACATCTTTGCCTCGCACCGACTCTTGGATCTGTACCCGCGTTTCTATGGAAACAAAGAGGATGTGAGAAGAAGAGGAGCAGCAAGAAAGTGTGCACACATAAACACACGTTCACGCACATACACTGCTACCTCATAACAAAGCCTGCAAGGCCTGTCAGCTTCATTAGAGAGCTATCTGAGCCCTTTGTGCCTCTCCCACCCCCCCACTGTGTGAAATCATAGATATTAGATGAGAAATCAAAATGCCTCCTGGACAGAGCCAAGCGTCCAGCAGACACACAGAGGAAACAGTCAGAACTGATGCTTTGAGTTTGATAAATAATGCAAACAGCAGTTTAGGAGCTAAGACACACTGAATAATCATGGTGTGAAATACATATCTTATTACTTCTACTACTAGACAATCAAATAGTGACTGCAGGACAGGATAATTAAAGTGCAATAGGATGATTTTGCCAATTGAATGCACTAAGGTTCTGTTGTTAGGGGTCTCTCACATTAAAACAAACAAACAAAAGACATAGTTTGAAGACATTTTGAATTACTGTGGGATCATGGGAGTTTTTCCTCTTTACTTTTAAACAGCCACCATTGCCAATGAAAATCTATCCGACATGACTCAGGCAGAAATCATGTCCACTGTCAAGGTCATCTTTATCCACATTATGTTTAGTCATGTTCATCAACTTCCTTCCTCACTCTCTGAGGAATCAAGTGTACCCTTGTTTTCCTGGTTTTATGGCAACTAGCAAGCAACGGCTAGCAGGTCACACACTAAATTACAGATTTCTCTGCATTTGAACATTGTTGGAAACATTTGGAAACATTAATGTAAGTGCACAACTCAACAAAATATATATAACATGTCTAGTGTTTTTGATATTTTAATGAGTAAATGTTACATATTATAACTTATAAAGATCCAGTGTGTAAGATTTACTGGGATTTATTGCCAACTTTGCCAGAAATGTATATTTTCATCAGTATATAATCACCTAAAATAAAGAATCATTGTGTTGTTGTTTCCTTAGTATAAGCTGTTTATATCTCCAGGGGGTGTGGGTCCTCTTCCATGTTGCACTGCCATGTTTCTATCATAGCCCTACGGGCTTGGAAGGGAAGAGTGAGACGCAGTCTGCAAGTTCTCTCATTGCTATGCCACTAAATCGTACACACTAGTCCTTTAATTACAAAATGTATATATTCTACAGGACATTCTGACCATAAGCATACCATAGGTTTTAAACTGATTTCTACCTTTCAGTTTTATTTTTCAGTATGCCACGAAGATCTTGCTTGAGCTATGTTATCTACCACACTGAGTATTGGCTCTGTTTTGTCTTACATGTGTCAGCACAGTGTGATAAAACAGGTGCAAGCAGCAACTATTTGAAAAGTCTTCCTGAGAATTGGTATTCTGCTGGCAAGCACATTGTATTTAGTCCACTAACTAAAATAAACAAACACATGGACATTGTGGAAAAGATAACGTCCAGTTTGTCATTTGAATGTGAGTGGTTTGTATCACACAAAACCCACATGCCCAAACCACATGGACTTATACATTTACCACAAATACTGCTACAGTGGTGAAACATTCTTCAGAAAAGAAAAAAACCCCACTTCTGTCACAAAACATTGAAAAGTACTTTGCTGCATCCGTCAAATCTTCTTCCTCTTGAACCCGTCTGAGTTTAATGCAGTTTAAAAGTTCTGCATTGAATCCATCTTTCCAAATTTAAACTTTCAAAATTTTACCCTGAAGTAGATGACAAATGCGACAACTGTGCACAATCCCCCGGCTGACCCAACAATTTTTTGAGATAATTTCGAAAGTCATTGGGGTGAAGATCCTGCCGGGTGTAGGGATAGCTATTTTTGGAGTGCCCAACTCAGCTAAAATTTCACATCAAGGCAGTTAAACATCATCGCTTTTAGTTCTCTTCTTGCTCGCAGAAGGATATTACTCTTCTGGAAGTCTCCTGCACCCTCTTAATCATCATTCCTGTTAGAGGATATTCTTTAAACTAGAAAAAAAAAGGCCATTTCTTTATCATCCCAGACATGTTACACTACCTGGCAGCCCCTCTTGTCTTATTTTAATCGACTAACAGTGCCTCCCTGTAATCAGGACCACTTGTATTGTATTATGTCTTAATATTGAGTGAATGCTATTTCTGTGAACAAATGTACTTAAGGGCAAATGGATTCTATTTTTCTCTGACCGCTTAAGTATATAACACCATAATATGTTACTTGACTTCTACTAGCTGATTTGGATGGGAGGGGTGCAGGGGAAAATATCAAAAGACAGAGGGGCAATCTCTTTCATTGACAAGTTAGAAAAAAAAAAAATCCACAATGTTTCATACATCTGCCAGTTGATTTTCTTACCAGAGTGACAGGCAGGAAAAAAGCCTGAAAGCTCATGTAATACTTAGTAAAGCAGTCAGGCGTAGCATTAAATGGCTGCTTTCAGACAGCCTGTTATTTTACACCAAGTATTCAATGTTATTAACCAGACAAGGATGTCTGCACAGTTCTTAAAACTACCATGATGCTCCTGAATGAGTCAGAGCTATGCAGAGACCTGCAAAGTCTCAAACATTAAACCAGTAAATCTGCAGTCAATACTTGTAAAGGCTGCAGTGTTACAACAGCAGACAACATTATATATTGCATCATGCACAGTAACACCCTTAAGGCCACAGCACTCCAACATCACTCTAGCAGCCCATCGTTTAATATACAGTCACTGTCTGATTGTTTATTGACAATGACTGACAGGCATCGATCGTGTGCATGACATTGTGATTCAAGTTGCCATTTTTTTAAAACAAATTTTAACCATTAATGCGATGCTTTAGTTTCACAGCCAGCAAGCACTAGAAGTGCAAGATACCACACAGGATGCTGGCCTGACCATCAGGGGCAATTTGGGGTTCAGTGTCTTTCCTGCGGATCGAACAACCCGCTCTTCCTTCCGAGCCGCCACCACCACAGGTTGTGCTCCTCCTCGTGAAACGTTACCTTTTAATTATTCTATTTATGCTGTCTTCAATTTCAGTTTCGAAGCCTATTGTGACCAACAGCCTTTTGCAAAAGTACTTGTGTTTGTACAGTGTAATACAGAAATGTTTTAAGTGTTTGTTTTTCTGATGAAAAAAGTGTATCAGAGGGCTAAATCCTACTCTAATCCACTATTAGCGGATTTTGTCAGTGTCTGATGTTTGCACTCTATTCAAAATAAATGAAAAGAAAAACATCCTTATGCATTTGTTGTTGTTTTTGTCTGGACCAAACTCTACTGAACTGAACAGTGACTTCTGTGTACCATTACACTCCTAATAAATAGCACTCTGAACCATATAAATGGAACAAAAGGACTTTAAAATTCCATGCCATTGGATGATTTTAAAATCTAAATTTTAGAGTTCTGTAGAGATGCGATTGTTGTATTTGTTCAATTGAACTCGGGTCTGTTACAAAAGAAATACTGATCTCAATGGGACTACCTGATTATATAAAGGTGACACTAAATGTCAACACATGCCCAAGAGAAGAGTCATGTCATTCCATGTCAGATATTGTCTTACCTCTGTTAGCTTCCTGGTACACCTGCACCTTGCCAAGCTCCACCCCTAATCGCCTGAAGCAAAGACAAAGAAAGCAAGAGGAGAGAGAGCGCTTCAGCTTTGGTTTTCAATAGTCACAAGACATTTAGTGGCATGGCTGGAGAGTTTAAGTTGTTTTGGTTTTTTTGCATTCATACAGAAAGAAAAAATCCTAACATGAGTCTGGACTGCAGGCTGCTCACTCCGTCAGATGAGCTTGGGCCCAGAGAAGCCAGCAGAGGTTCTGGATGTTTTAACGTGAATTTGCAGATGCAGCGACAAACTGTGTTTACAACAATTGCTTTCTGAAGTATTCTCGAAACCATGATTTTTTAAACATTTCAATGCAGTGTAACTTTGCCCCTTCTTTGAAACGTCTTGCAGGCTTCAAATTTAGAATGAGTGTATATTTACAAAAAACAATAAAGTGTATCAGTTTGAACATTAAGTATCTTGTATTTGTACTGTATTCAACTGAATATACGTCAAAAGTTTTTGCAAATCATTGCATTCTGTTTTTGTTTTACTCAGCATCCCAACTATTTTGAAAGTGGGGTCGTAAACTACAAAGACTCATTGATTTGTTGTCTCTTGAGACAAATTGACCTTCTCACTCTGCAGTCTGCACATTGTCTCCCTGTAAACTGTCAACATGCTGTGTTTTACTCTCTCTCACGCACAGAGCAGGGAATGTAGTGTCTGATAAGCTGAATACTCTATTTGTTTTATAAACACACACAGACTCCAATGTCCTTGTGGAGTCCGGGAGTGCATTGTCTGCATTTCAAGTACATTCTGCAGGGTGTGAATATTTTGTTTACTTACAACACCATCAAATATGGACAATGTTGCAACTCATCATGCAAGTAGAATTCATAATCTTTTAGCTGTGGGGAAAATATTCTAAATGCGAAGGCAGTTGCTGTGATGGGACTGTTTAAGACAGTATCTCACTGCTCTAGGGTGAAGACATTATTTCACCTCAGTGTCAAATGGGCAGAAGTTTGACTTTTGGGTCAGTTATTGCTCAAAGGCATAATCTTGTCCATTTGGACAGTCCAAAGTCATCATGCTGAAAAGGCATCAAATCCTCTGCCTCTTCTCGGCTCAAGATTTGATGCATTTTTTATATTTAGAAAATATTACATATACAATCAGACCCTCCACAAATATCTTATTGTTCATGCTGAATCACTCACAGCCCTGATATCAATCAAATGATTGGTTAACCATAAGCATATTTTAATGTCAGCAGGTATTTGGAGAGGTACTGTGTGGCAAGCATGTAATAATAAGCTACTTGGTTACAGCAGAACTTTTATTATCGTTATTTTACACTCTTGCTTTGCATATATTTATAAAATATATTTGTATTTATGTTAATATTTGTATTTGTTGCCTTTTTTGCCTTAAGGAACTTATCTTCTGTCACCCAGTTTCGAGGTTAAATGCGATTGTTCAGCAGGTGACTGGAGGTTTGGGGTGGGTTGAAAAAAGAAAATATGAAGGAAAACATGTATCTGTACTACATACAATGTTGATATAAAATTTGTACATGTGTCCAGTAAAAAAAAAACTTCATAGGCTCAGAAAAGTGGTGTATTTTGCACACTTTTGTTTCCTGGCAGGTTTGAGAATGATTAAGACAGGGTTCATACATCATTTTAAGAGTAAAATTCAAGTACTTTTAACTTAACCAAAAAAATTTCCTGACTCTCGAAGCCTTTATCATGACATCTAAAATTGTGACTATAAATACAATTATAAATGCAGGTCCAGCTGCTCATATTAACTTTGACACATGTTTTGATCATGATTGTTTAATGCTTACTAATTTCCAGAGTAAGGGATCAACAGAGGACTAAATATTTTATCTTAGCCAGCCATTTGTCATTAAAAGGAAAGCTGACACACTCTGCATTGTGAAGATATGACACCAAGCTGCAGGAAATAATAACGTGTTTGCAAGAAATTATTTTTGTAAAGGGAGTATATTTTGCTGTATCATTACTGTGTTTTGTCAGGTTTAGCCTCACTTTTGAATGCTAGCTCTGGTTGCCCAGAAAGTAAACACTTAAAGGGTGATCCAGATGGACACACAGAGCATCCAAACTTAGCTTTCAGCAAGAAGTGAACAGCATGATTCAAATTCCTGGTACATGCAACAGTTGCAAAAGCAACTTTTTTTTTTATTTGAGGCACAACAGGTAAAAGACATGTTTTAGGTACTCATATGGGTTGTTGTATTCTAAAATGACATTACTGTGCTTCATTATACCTGTGTGTATTTCTGTGTTTCTAATATATCATCCATGCCTCCTGTACTCACTCTGCAATCCTCTTGCCCAGCTCTCGGCTGGAGGGGTGTGAGTTGGCCGTGAAGATGACCAGGCCGCCCTTGGTGTGGTTCATGTCTCTGGGGTCTCGGCCGCTGCTCTCCCCACACTCAGGCAGTGGATCCCTGGGCACCCACGCTGCGCTGAGCCCTTCCTGCAGTGGAAAGGGGGAGAGCGATTACTTCCTTTAAAGTCAATGTATCAACTTTCGAAGCTCAACTAGAGGAGGAAGAGCCTACATTTGCAATCTAATTTGAATTAATCTACATTTGCATTCATACTGATAGTAAACCATGAGAAAATGATGAAGCTGTGTTGAGGTTACAAACAAGCACAATGTGTGTGGCATTATGTTCTTGAACAACCTCCATCTGAAAAAAATCCCCTTAACTCAAAATGTGACTGACTTATTTACGAACTTCCTGCAAACAGCAAAGAGAACTTCTCCTTTTACATTAAATCACTGCATTGTCTTTAGACACACTATTGCAGTCATTTCTTAGCATGTTTAAAAAAGCGTATGTCCCCCAAAAAAACATTTTTGGAAAAGCTTTGTTACTTTACAGGGTTGCAACATCGTGATGAATCTTGATTATATTGTTTTTATATACTTCTTCTATATATGTATGTTGGACAATAATTACAATTAATTTAATTATATAATATAAATGACAAGTTGGCCTGTACTTTGTGTCGTTTTTCCTGCAGTAATTCAGGCGCAAAGTGCAATTATAATAAATCCATCCTTTCTTTTTGCTCTCTGGCTGAAAAATACATTTTAATCTGTTCTGACGTACTTTTAAATCACAATGTTACAATGGCTGATGACTGTCAGGCATCGCAATGGATGCTGGCATCGCCCATCAGCCGGAACCCTATTACTTTGAAGCAACAATTATGGAGATCCATAGTTACATGACTCATATTTTGTGCCTCTCCTAATCCAGGAGGATAGCTTTCCTATTTAGAGAAAGCTCATAATAAAATCCTTTAAGCCTTAAGGTAGGACCAAATGTGCATGGTTTGCAATAGTCAGGATCAATTCCCTACATACTGTGTATGCCTGCTCAAACTAATCGTAGAATAATTAATGAGCTCTAACTCTGAAGGGCCATCAGCCTTTGCAGCATCCTTACACCAAAAATCCATCAAGATTTACTTTAAACTTTGAAAATATATATATATATTTTAGACATGCTATTACTCTTTGTATTGGCTTATACATTGTTTGATTGGTTTATCATTTTATTGCTGGAAGTTTGGACAATGTTCTTTCCTTCTCTGTTAATTCCTACCTTGTTGTACAGACTGTTTTGCTTTACAAGGCTGTGTATATTGTGTGTCTGGTAGCATACTGTATGTAGTCTATGTTTACAGGGGGAAAGGGTTTCAGTGAGTCTTCTTGCACATACACTTGAGGAGGTTGGTGGAACAATAACACAGAGCAAACACAAAGGCTGGGCTGTAATCAGATGCCATATGCAACCATGTGCAACCAGACTATGTACGACTGAAAATAATAGGGCGGGTAATTATTGGATTTATAATACACGTATTTTTGAAGAAGTCAATGACGTTTAACGGCCTAAATCGTGCATTTAATAGGTTTATAACAATCATCTCAACTATCAACAGTCACGACATTAGCTTCCTCATGTTGCTAAGCTAGCAGGACAACACAGGATTTTGCCGTTTACGATGCTGTAGCGTTTTATTCATCGAGAATGTGTTAAGAAGTTAAAATATCACTATTATATGAAAGCTGTTAGACGAATAAAGTCAAAATTAACAGCTAACTGCTAATATTACATGTTTGGCTGTAACATCATGAAATAACGTTAGCTAGCTAACGTTAACAGACAAGTACTAACGCGATAGCTCGCAAGAAATAATCTTGCCATGGCATAACGTTAGCTCCCGAATGCGTGATTTGATTTTTCATGCATCGGAAATCAGGTTCTTCTGCGCAGCAGGTGCAAAATACGATAACGGCTATTAAATTAAACAAAGCACAACAATACTGCTCACCAGCTTGTGTGTTAGATCCGGTTACAATCTGCAACCAACAGTATTTGAATGTACAAGCCTCCTGGCAGCTCTTATCAACCTGTTCCGCTCACTCCGACTGCCTCCGATGCTCTGCTTTGATGGACGTACGAGCTTGACCAATCAGAGGCCAGGAAATGTAAAAGGGGCGCTCTAAAGATGCATTCAAGTGCTCTGTGTAAATTCGTAAATAAATGCTTTTCAGTCAGAAAGCTAAGTCATTATCGTCAGACTCCGTATTGATTTCAGCGATAACCAAGGTCGACACCTAATTCTAAAATGCATACGCTATTTTTTCAAGATTTATAGATGAGTAGGTTTCATCCATAGGAAGTCACTAAGTCGAGTTTCAAATTACCATCAAAATCCACTGTTATGTTCAGGTTTGCTAATTTTCCCAATTTCCGAAGATCCTGAACTCAACTTTATGGTACTTCAAAAGTGACAAAAGGCACCAAAAATATTAGAAAGCAGTTTCACGGTTTTATTTTATTAGGCTGCCCGTATCGGATAACACATTTAATTTATATCTGAATGCACTAACCAAAAAGCTTTCTTTTCTTTTTTTTTTTTACTACAACTTTTGGTCTCCTGTTTGTGATTTTACACAGGTGATATACAAGGTTGTGTGAACTTGTGTATAGGCTGTGGTTTTAAAGTGTGCAGTGCATAAAGTGTTTTGTTTATTGAGTTTTTCTTTTTTCTTTTCTTGCCTGTTCTTGTATTTTTATGTTGATTTCCACTGAGATAATCTTACTTACCTAGAACTTGGTAAAACTATCTGCCATCATAGATGCATACTTCAGTCACTTGAGATGGGCAGAAAAATACATATTTTTGCTCATGATTGCTCTTTCTCACTTGTTTCAACAGCAAGGCCGAACACTGGAAGTCCTCCTGGCAGGTGTATGCTTCATGACAGGCCACATGAGGGCAGTGTGTTTTCCTAGATGCCTCATACAACGTCCGTACTTCAGGCCTTATTAAATGAAGTGACTTTCAAGTTTCAAATAAACATGGTTTCTTATATTTTTCCCCTTCACTACACACTGAACAAGAGCAGCTATTCTAATCCCTCGCCAGTTAGATACCGGGGTGAGTCACTGCAGAGAGAGATGCTTTTGGTTTGAAAGTGAAAGAGATGGTATAGGCCTAGATAAATTTCATTTGGTGAGAAAAATGCCTCATTCAGTCTACAGTTTCCTCCCTTGGATTTTTATTGAATGCTGCTTCAAAGCAACTGTTCTTGTCTAACAATGGGGTGGGTAAACAGGTAAACTCGCTATAATTAAGCATTTATACATCAAGCATTAGTTAACAGTGCTCCGGGATAGTGAGATGATTTCGCATTAACAGAGACAGATTTATAAATACTCTCTTCACTACCATATGGGCTACTCTTCAGTGTTCTTACATAACTCACTGGATATGTGGAGGAGGCAGAGAGCAGCATCCAAGCACTGCACACTGCCCACACACACACACACACACACACACACACACACACACACACACACACACAATGGAGAGGAGAGTGGAGTTAAAAATCTGGAGGAGGTTGGACAGAGAAATAATACAAGTTAGATGTTGCAGTTAAGTCAGGGTCAAATTCACTGATATGAGCTCTTCTCTCTCTAATTGCCTTTATAATCGCAGCATAAGTTGGATTTTTTGGGTATGTAAAGAGTATTCACCATATTCACACAGCAGCCAAATGTCATACTGCTGTTCTGCAGGTTTCAAGTCGTGTAAACATAGTGAATCTGACATATCATTATTTAATGGCTTCCTGATTGATCAGCATCTGGAAGGACAATGATAGTGAAAGTGTGGGGGGACATGGGCCCTATTTAAAGTTAAAACAATATATTTGATATAAACCATTAGCTACTGTAGCAGACATTAGCATAGTGTTACACAGTATGGCAAAAAGTTACATGCACTTTATAATAATAATGATGTAGTAGTGATGTTGGTAATGTTACATAGGAAGTGTTTGAATGCTGACATTTGCTGTCATCTCACAGCAGCTAATGGGTCATCAATATGTTATTTTACCTTGGAATATGGTCCAATCTCCCTCTGGATTTTTACTATCCTTTGTCTTTTCAGTTGCTGATCAAGGCCACTACATGACTTCTAACCTGAAACAGAGCAGTATGACAGTTAAGCGCTCCACACAAGTTAGCTTAGCTTAGCATAAAGACTGGAAATGGAGGGAAGCGGTAAGCTTGGCTTTGTTCAAAGGTAACAAAATCTATTTACCAGCCCCTCTAAAGTTCAGTCTATGTGCTAAACTAAGCTAAACTGCTGGTGGTAGCTTTATATTTGCCATATGAGAGTACTGATCTTCACATTTAACTTGGCAAGAACGGGAATAAATGTATTTCCCAGAAATGACAACATTTTTTACCTTCCAATATAAGCACACGTAGCTTTTTAATAGCATCAGGCACAGGAGCCAAATCAGTCAGCAGAGTGATATTGGTTTTAAGATATCCACTTTAATGCCACTTCAATATTGCTAGCAAATTCACATGGTAATGAAAGGCTGATGGGAATGTAACAAGTTTTCCATCAGGCCCTAATAGGTCATAGTATTGGACAAATTACAGGTTTGAACTGATGATGGTGCTAAACAAAAAGCAAAGGGATCACTTAAGAGGTTAAACCAATTGCAGATAAACAATGTAGGCGATGTCTAGCCTTCTTTTCAATCAGCAGAGTAAATATTTATATGACCCGCTAACTGCATTGGCACCACTGAATTATTTCCTCCATGTGTAAGATATCAACTGTTAGAACATTCCCCAATCTCCTAAGAAGGTTAATGTTAATGTTTTAAAGCCACGCTAGCTGCTTGATTTAGGAAGGGCAATGTTGTTTCTTGGTCGACCACTTTGGTCCGTCCTGAGATATCTGACTCATGACTTTAGTGATCCCCTGATTTGTCCTTTAGTGCCACCATGAGGATGATGTTTGGACTTTGAGTAAAAGAAATTAAAAACTTCAGCATGTTAGCCTCATTCTTGTCAATGTCCTCACAGAACCACACTGCTGTAGACTCTTAGGGTGCATTCTGATCGTCTAGTTCCCTGTCAAGTGGACTGCACAGAGTATTCAGCCATGTTAAATTAGATTCCAAACTGTGGGGAGCAAAACAAAAATGTTTAGTTCAGAGAGAACTGTGAACTGTGTAAGGAGGAAGTGAACAATGGATCTTCACTTTGGTAGAAGTTGACAAGCAAGATTACCCATCAGTCATTGCTCCTAAAACAAGCAATGGAGGTCACAGAGGAGTTTTATGTCTCATAGATATTTTTATATTTTATATTTATATTCATTTTTAACTGAATTTTTATTTAAATTAGTTCAGTAAAAACATGTTGTTTGTTCAAAAAATATAAAATATAATATAATAATTTAATGATTAATTTAATGTTTTCATAGTTTACGTATGTCCATAAATATTATTGCAATTAACACTGCCAGTCATCATTATC
>JAJHUR010139762.1:0-14956 GCA_027495735.1 Lutjanus campechanus
AAAAAAAAACAAAAAACGTTTAGTTAAACTACAGCCACAGCAGATTTACATGTTAGGCCTTGACCTTACCCAGAGGATACAAATAAAAATCTTTGGCAAAGATACCAAAAACAATATTTCTCTGATAACTGAAGTTAACATTGTTTTACTTGTTCATTAAACAAAATAAAAATCCCCATACACAGCAGGGTTTAATGTCCTAGCACCATCAGTGATAAAAGAATGTTGCCAAAAGATGCATACACATCCAACAGATAGAGAGCAACACTGGCGTTCATTTGAAGTCTTGTTTCCGGGTACCTGGGGCACATTCAATCTGAACATTAATCTGAGCAGTTTTCGGATTTAAAGACATGTTTTCTCGAAATGGTGCGAAACAGTGTGCAGTGGGTTTTGAGGTACGTTTTGTCTAGTTTGGTGGGTGTATCACAGGTGTTGTCCAATTAGAATCGACGTGTGTGTGAACACTGCTTTATTCAAAAGGCAGTGTAGTGCAGTGCGTTTGTGCACGCAACAGGATGTTCGATGCACCACTGTTTCTGTTTAAAAAAATGTTTTGCTATGTTTTGTCAGGGCTGAACGCAGCTCAGGCAAACAAAATTGCAATATTCACTCTCCTTTTAGCTCTTTTTAGGTCTCCACCAACTCCTGAAGGCAGCATCTTCTTCTTTAGGAGCTAAATGCTCTGCTGTGTTCACTAGCTGATTGCTGACTTTGGCTGTCTTTGTTAGGTAGTGTACAGTGGGTTCTTTCCCTGAAAACAACCGCCTAGAAATTACACTGATAGGGAAAGAGTGGACCAAAACAGTAAAGTTGTTGGTCGTAAAACCAAAATAAAGAGCTGAAAGACATTAAAAATCCAGTCCAGTTATAATTCTCTGTGGATTTGTCACTACAAGTCACTCATTTCACCTTACAGACAGTCATTACATTCTTTGTTTGTATAAAACATTGATTATTGTAGCAGCTTTAAACCAGGAATGATCTACTTGACAGTTTTTGACGCTAAATGCTACAGAAACATTTGGCACTTCAAAAGTATTGAGGTGTGAGTCACATCCCAAGTGTTGATAGAAGGTTAGATAAGGCAAAATAGTGGTAGCCGCGCTGTAAAAAATACACTGTTTTAACTTAAAAAAGATAGTCTGCACTGCCTTAAAAACAAGTTGAGGTAGTCTAGTCTAGTCTAATAAGTCTAGTCAAATAAGCTTAATAGTAATTCACTTGTACTTATAAAATGTTCTATATGATAAGATATGAAGTCAAACCAACAACTGTTAACACTGTCGAACATTACAGCAGAGTAAATCTCAAACAGTGCATGCTGGGAAGTCTCCTAATATGCTGATCATGTTTCTTTACAAATTTAATTCAGTGGGTTGATTGAACTCTGTACAGGTAGTTCATTCAACTCATTGTTTGAAGTGAAAAGGCGTCATGTGAGGAGAACTCCTCTTTAAAAGTTCTGAAAGTAAATACTTGAAAAGTTTAATTAACTTGGAATAATTGTTTTGTGTATTTATGTTAAGTTGGCGAGAAAAGATTAACATCCACTTAATGTCTGTAGGATATTTACAGTGTATAGATGAAGAAATCAGTGTCGTACAGAAGTAATGAAAATGACAGATTAACCTCTTTGTTTGCAAAGGATAAATGTGTTTATGCTATTTGGCCTATTTAGCTCATGTCCATAGTCAATAATGAAAAATGCTCTTAGGATAAAGAGACAGCTCTGCTCCCGGTGATCATGTCAGCTGCCATTCAGTGGCGGTGACCCCACGCTGACCTGTAGCTGCAGAGGATGTTGTAGCCCGGGGCAAAAGACAACCACTGTGAACAAATTCTCTGGTATTTCTTTTTATTTAGTTTGCTGGGGAATTTCAGTGGGAGGGAAAGGCAGATGCCCTCCAGGCAAAGCAGCAGAGCAGCCTGAATGTGAGAGGGCAAAAAAACTTATAAGCATCGGTGAGAACTGGCCAGTTTTCTTATATCACTGTTGTGTATATTACAACAATTACAATACAACAATTACATTAGCTCATCTTCTCCTTTGACGGCCTTTTTTGTTTTGTACTTGCTTCGCTGCATCCAAGTAGCCCAGATGTTGACCCTCTCTGAGCGGCTTCAGCAGCTGGAGTTGATTTCTCCAGGACCGCGGCCTCGTGTTATCCTCGCTGCCTCGTCCAGCACGTTCCCATACTGGAAAGTTACCGTCTCGCTGGCACTGAACGACTCCCTCTCCCTCCTGTGATAAATATTGCAGTTTGCCAGTCGAGGCCAGACATTGTCAGGATATTGCTCTGCTTTTAGCACCAGAAGGACTTCCGCTTCCCGGCTCTTTGAACCAGCCAGTGCAAGAGACAAGAGACAAGAGTGTAATTGCCAGGGTGGAATGTGCTGCGCGCCAATTAATGGCACCCTCCTTTGAAAGAGGAGTATTGTAGGGGTGGGGATGACTTTCGGCTGCCATTGTTGCCCCCCCTGATTGAGGCCTCTTTGAGAGAGCTTGTTGAAGCATCTTACAGCTGAGGCTCCACACCGCTCCGAGAACACCAAGAGCTCAGAGCGAGACGTACGCTCAAAAGTGATGCTCTTAAAGGATGCCGCTGGCACATTTCCGCTTTCTGCATTTTGACTTTCATTGTTGAAATTGGACAAGATATCGTCATCCTCAGATGCTTCAATTCAAATCTTTTGACGTCTTTTTATTGTTAATCAGAGTGTGATTTAAGCGGGAGCCGTCTTTGAACCTTTTTTTTTGTCAGTGTCTGCCATCTCTATCCTGCGCCGCCGTTACATCACACGCAGCTTGTTTGGTTGAGTTTACATCTCAGACCTTCAAAGGTGATGCGGCCCAATTTCCTGTCTTTTTTTCCCCCGTTCTAGAGAAAGCCTGTCAGTTCTCAGCGCTGCATGAAAGCCTCATGACCCACATCAAATGGTTAGATCGCCACAGAGAACATGTAGGTTGCTCAATAAATTTCCTAGTTGCAGCATGAATGGACAGATAGCGTTGTTCCCAGAATCACACCTACGTGCAGCGTGTGAAGCTTTCAGGCTCTCAGGGAGGTGATTTCATATTAAAAAAACGCCAGACAGAATGAGGATAGATGGGGCAAACATGATTTGTTTCCATCTATCTTAGAAATAATGGTTCCAGAAGGGTTCTTCCTGAAGGGCTGAGGTTCTACCCAGAACCTATTTTGAAGGGTTCTTTGTAAGACTTAGGATTCTATTAAGAACCCTTTCATCCATCTTTCACCCTTTTTATGAGAGAGAGTTCTTTAAAGATAAATGAAATACTTTTTTGTCAAGGGTTCTTTTTACCATAATATAAAAGGGTTCTCTGTTAAACCCCCTCAGTTGGTTCTAGCTAAAATGCTTGGCATATAACAATGTTCTCTTTAGAACCGCCTGAGCCCCTAAGTATGCTTTTAATTAAGCCTTGGAATATAAAAAGGTCCTTGTAGAACATCCTGAGTGTGCTCAAGATAAAACCCTGGGAATATAAAGAGGTTCTCTGGAGAACTCCCTCAGTCTGTTCTAAATAAAGCCCTAAAAGGTTCTGAGTAGAACCTCCTGGTCAGGTTTGAGATAAAACCCTTGGAATATAAAATAGTTCTTGGTTGAACCCCCTGAGTTTGTTCTAGATTAAACCTTTGAAATATAAAAATGATGTCAGTAGAACCCCCTCAGTGGGTTCTTGTTGGCACCCTAGAGGGTGGAAAGGGTCTGGATAGAACCTCAAGAGAGGGTTCATGGAAAGGTTCTGTCATTGGGGATGCTGCATGGAACTTTTCACAAATTGTTCTAGGTTTAAGCATTTATGTTTGTTTCTAGGTTCCAAGTTTAACCTTTATAAAAGGCTCCAACACAAACCAAAGAGGGTTCTCCTATGGGGACACTCCAAAAAACCCTTCATGGTTCTAGTTTGCGCCTTTATTTCTAAGAGTGTTTGATATCTAAGAGGTGATTGACCTGTGATTGTGTCTCCGCTGTGAGAGGCTGTGTTGTGTTTTATGTAATTCAGACGGGCTTTGATAATTCAGTGAAATACATCAAACATATCGCAAACACAGAATCCTGTCTGTCAGCCCCGTTAAGCCCGTCCTCTGTGTGTCAGTGGGTTATGAACCCAGCAGCAGCTCACTGTGTATCAACAGCACTTAATGTAAAAAAAAACCTCATTTTCTCACCACAAGGGAAACAGCGTTGCTTTCCATTGTAGCGCCAGGCCTTTCAGTTAGAAACCAAACATTCCTGTTGATGAATGCTGCCACTGAGAGTGTGGGGCTGTTTTTTTTTTTTTTTTTAGAGGATCAAGCTTGCCGTGCTTTTCAGCGTGTGGGAAGAGAGGAAGAGGAATGTATGAACCCCACAACTACCTCCAGCCTGCCACGGCCTTTCATTACCCGGCTTGCTGAGGGAAAGGGGAATTGAAAGGTCTGTTCAGGAAACTCAGCCGACAGAAGGCAGACTACATGTCAAGTGAGCCGCAGCTGTTTTGTAGGGCAGTTGATCTGTTCTTCACGGCTTCATGAATCACTCTGCCTCCCAGCTATATGATTTCAGAGCAGAGTTGTATTTACAATTGAATGGTAATTGTAAAAAAAAAAAAAAAGTAATTGTTAAAAGATTAGAGCATATTGCTCTTAGTTACACTAATCCAGTTTATAGAGTTCCTCTTCTTCACACTCTTTAAACAGCTTATTGTTAAGTCAGCACGGACCTGAAGGAGAAAAAAGAAGCCGCTGCTGTATGATGTTTTATAGTAACAGCGAACTGTTGAAGAGGAATAATTAAACATTTTTGGAAAGAGTGAGCACAGCACCACTCTCATATCTTTCTGTTCAATGTGAAGCCGAGGCCAGGAGGCTGTTAGCTTAGCTTAGCTTAGCATAAAGACTGGAAACACTCATTTTTATTTAGTATGAAATACCAATTATGGGATATGTCCTAATTTCTGCGTAACTTTTGCTCCTCTCCTCCTCTTTTGCTCCTCTCAAGCTAGTAGTTGCCTAGTCTTCCCCTGCAGAGCTCACCGTCTGATCCTGCTGCACTTTACACAGCCTGAATCACACCAACATCAGCCTTCTCAATGTATTCCATCACACAAAACTGACATTTCTGTCCTGCTTTCTGGGGAAAAAACAGTGTGAAACAATTTATATTCATTGTGAATTACAAGATGGTCAGAGGGCCACCTGGCACCCTATAGGGGGCCAGATCTGGCACCAGGGCCACAAGTTAAGAATCACTGCTGTAGACTGTCTTTATTTCTGATTTCAGTCATGCGCAGCTAGTACATAGTGAAACAAATCGTTGTTTCACCAGGAACATGGTGATACGTAGAACTACTAAAGAGGCTACAAAGAAACAACTACGATCATACAGACCTCACAAGACTACATAAACTGCACAGGACTACCTTAAGTTAATGTGTGCAACCACGTAAGATGTTTGATTAGTCCCAGTAGTTACAGGTCTTGGTCTCACACTGGGCCTGAAGATGTACAGGCACAAGATTGTGCAAAAATTACTGGGTTAGTGCAAAAAATTTCTAAGACAGCGTGAAGTTTAAAGACTGTTGGACTAGTTAAGCTGCTTAGTGCTGCAGATTTCTTTCTTTACCTTTGGATGGAGCCATGCTAGCTGTCCTGTTTTCAGTCTTTATGCTAAGCTAACCATCTCCTGGCTCCAGCTACATATTTAATGGACAGATACAGATAATATAAATCTTCTCATCTAATGCTCAGCAAGAAAGCAAATAGAAATATTTATCAAAATAGTCTGAGGTCTGAGATGCTGGTGGTTCAATGTGACCTCTAGGGGAAATAAATGTTGTATTCAGCATGTTTCAGTGGGTTTAGTATATCTGAAGGTATTGATGTCTGTTCTACTAGCTGAGTAAAGTTTGCCTCATTGCCATCATTTCAGTCTTAAATCGATTTTATACAGTACGAACCACTATTCACAAAGAGGTCAAAACGAGCTGGAGCTGCCGGGTGCAATGACATTCAACAGTGTGAAATTGTAAAAAGTGTTGTTATTGGAGAGGCAGACCACCAGCAGGAGCAGCAGTAGCGACAGCAACAGCAGGCTGGTCACAGAGAGATGTAGCGACAGAGCTGACAGGGATCTAGCTAACTTCTGAAGCTGTCGTCGTGCCTCCGCTCACGCTGCCGAGCTCAGGCAGGCAGGGAGAGCCGGAAACGCCAGGCTGCTGGAGACAAGGGCATGTTCACCAGCCGAGCTGTAGCAAATCTTCAAAGGGAGGATTTGTATGAAGACATCCGTCTACATATTTAGGGTGTGGGGCGATTTGTTTGACTCTTGCTTTGCTGTAAGCGGGTCGTGTAGATCCTCAGTGTGACACCAACAACACCTCAGCCTCTCTCTATGGCTTTATCTGCAGAGCTAGACCCTTCTTTGCTTTAGCTATTTCTTAGAGATAAACAATGGTTTGCAAAAAAAAAAGACTATAATATATAGGGGCTGTAGTCAACCAGTGAAAATCTTGGTTCAACCTACTCTTCAACTAATGGACTAGACAATGACAGGAAAATGCTGCATGTTATCTTTGGTCACTGAGGGACCAAGCAAAAGAATTCCTTAAGTTTGACCTTTTGATTTTTTACACATAGCTGTATCGTTACCCCAAGGCAGGGGTCAGCAATCCTCTCTTCAGTGGTACCCAGCAGTTCTGACAGAAATATATATAGAAATGAATAATGGATATTTTTTATCATTTTGATTTATCGTTGTTCCAGGCCAAAAATGATTCTTAAATTCTACAATTTTATAGCTGTGTAGCCGATACACTAAATTAATAAAAAGTTCTAATATTTCATAAACCAAAATGCACTTCAAAGCCTGTGTCTATGGCTCGGCGCCTTTTCCTCTCAGTTTTGTGGCTCGTCTTGAGTCTCCTTAGGCAAGCTATAGACGCCAAATCTCAAAAACAGAAAATTGAGGAAAGAGGAAAATTGAATTTATAATAGTTCCAGACAGATTTTTCTATGCTTTTGTTGGTAAAAATGGCTCTTTTGAGAGTAAAGGGTTGCAGACTCCTGTCCTAAGGGCATAACTACCATGTAAGTTTACATACAGCAGCAGCACACACACACACACACACACACACACACACACACACACACATACTGGCAACAAGGCTCACACAGCAGCATCAGACAGCTCCTGTATATTAACAGAGCTAATGCAGCTCGCACTGTTCGCACATTAATATTTCATTGACTGTCCCTCAGTGTTAGAACATCTCTCCAGCCTGTGCAAATAAACACATTAGCCACATGCTGACACCAAACTAAACAGGGTAACCTACAGTAAAACAACATAAAACATGGCAAAACTAGAAACTTTTGAGTTTTAAGTCAGAGCACAGACAGCTGTTAGCAATCTGTCATTGAGACTAAACTGTTACTGACCTTTGTTGATAAAAAGCAATCCAGTGGAATAAAATCCACACACATGTTGTCATCAAAAACAAACTTTATATTCACTCAGCTCTTCTGTCCTTCGAGGCGGAACGCTGATGTAGTTTTTTATGCTGGTGCTTTGTCTCGGTGTCAGTTAGTTTGGAGCGAAGTAAATGTTCAGTCACCTCACATCTACACAGATCCTCCCTAAAATTATGGCTTAAGAAATGCTTCTGTCCATATAAAGGTAACGCCAGTTGTTGAGCAAGAGCATATCGGCCAACTGACCAGAAATGATCAGTTTTGTGAGAAATTGATTTTTTTGCCAGTTGTGACGACAGGTTTTCAGCACAGGGTACACATCTGTATATGAATGAATCAAAGAGAGTGTCAGTGTCCCAGGAATATGACGACAATTCTAGTGTGACTCTCTTGAGTGTCAACAGAATTTATTCATAGTGCAAAATGAAAAGAGTGTGTCACACCTATTGTTATTGTGTGTCTTACTTTTGTTTGGCATAATTGTGCTAAGGTTTGGAAGTACAGTTATAGTTACAGGACGTGCTTTTACTTATGGATCTATCAACGTTTATTCTCAGCAGACATCAGAGACAAGATATGGCTGGGAGAAAAAGGAGGGTAATTTTTGAAGCAAATTGCATCAGTCGGGTGCTAAGTATTAATCCAGTCCCTAACAGCATCTCTGAAGCCATGTAGACTAGATCAGTAACAAGGCTATTTGAGGGATGCCACTCTACCATTTACTCAATTACCCGTCCTGATTGCTGAATGACAGTTCCCATATAGAAATCTGAAAAGCACCAATTAATCACATTAAGCTACTGTCTGGTTTTTGCCAAGACGGGGAGCTGTTATGCCAGCTCTGTGCTGGCAGCACTGTAATTAAATTATACTAAAGCCCAAATACCGTGCTTTTTAAGTTGTGTCGAATAAAGCATCTCAATGTTCTCGTGTGATCCGAACAATGTCAATGCGACGCTGATTAGAGCACACTCAGAAAGAGAGCTGTGTGCTTTGTTGATTCCTTTTGTTGTCATTAAAAGCTGTGTTATTGCCTTGCTGCAGGAAGATTTTCATTTCTCTTCTTCTTTTATGGACTAAAATGCCTGTGGCCTATTTTCAGCTAATGTAGTCTCGGGTACTGGAGGCCTATTGTGTCTCCTGTAGACAATCTTTTTAGTTACACAGCCTTTTGCTCCGATTATACTGCTTCCACTCTGTCTGCATGATCTGCTGTCATGGCAATCCACTCTGCTTGATATCAACACAAAGAAAAGACCCACAATGCACCTCAACCTGGAGAGAGAAAACTCTTAAGGCTTGTCTGCCGTGCCAAGCTTTTCACACCCTGCCAATGTCTGAACCCATCAGTTAACATATTGGCTCCACTTCTCCTATTATGTGCCTGATGTAAACTGCCAGCCGTGTGCTGTTAACTGTTGAAACATGTAAGAGGCTGGCTGATTGAGGAGATGAGCATCCTAAACAGACTGCATTATTAGGTACACAGCTGGAAGCTTGCAAGCCTCTCATTTGTAGTGCCGCGATGGGAGCATAGACAGCGGTGTAATCTCTCTAACTTCAATGATGTAATCAGCGGTAAAAACTGATGATAGTCTGTTCTGAATGAGCCGACCGCAGTGCCGATGCAGTACGGCTCGTCTCCATCATCGAGCCGCTGTTGTTGAGCTCTCTTTAAGAGCTGGCCATTGTGTGCTTTCTTTGCTGTCAATGCGAAGGAAAATACTGACGCTCCACAGCCAAGAGGAGCTACTTAGGCTCAGATAAATGGTTATATCTGGATTTGTGTAGGTTTTTTGTTAAGATAAAGTTTATTGATCTCCACTTGGAAATTGGATGTTCAATGGTATTGTCACGGCAACACAACCCTGGGAAACATGGCATGTGCTCACATCTAGGGCTTCCCGGGTTTGGTCACCTGTGAAAATATGAATCCATTATCCATTGTCACTATTTCCTTGCAGTACATGTCATTATTTAAAGGTCTGCGTTTAAAAAATTACAATATGAATCGATGGCTTTTTTTAAAGGTTCTTCTTTATGAAGAATGCTTGCAGTGGCTGCAAACAAAACCATATAATTTTTTTTTTCCAGATCTGGGTACCAGAAGGATTGAATGTGGATATTGTTTGACTATCGTTTGACATTTCGATACTACTTGGTACTGGGTTATTTCAATTGATACCTTAAGGATATTGAGTACTGCTACCCAGCCCTACTGCACATTTAATACAGATAATGAAAAATAATTGGTAACACTATTGTATGAGACTATGATTGCACTGTTATAACCATGTCATGAGTTTTAAAACAAGTTTAACGTCCTCTGGATGCATTCTGTTTTAAAAAGTCTTAATAATATTTTGATTTCCACATGGAAGCAGCTACATCTCACTTCCTTCTCATGTCTGTTGAGAGGTGCACGTGTGCAGTACCAAGCACTGGGATATCTCCGTGAACATGGTCTGCAAACACAGCCTCTGAGACTAACACTACAGTACCAAGGTGGTTTTCTTGCTGGGTTTGATTCCTGGGCTGAGTCAGCTAATTAGTCGGCTAGCTCCACTGCTTACCAAGCTAATGAGTCAGCCTGCTGCAGATAACAGCAGACGATGGTAAAATAGTTAACTGCTGTCTATCAGGTAACTCTGTAAATTACCTTGGTACTGTAGTCTGTTGACAAACGGGCCTTATAATGTCTAATGAGATCTTTAGGACAGGTCCAAACAGTACCACTTCACTTGACGTCCAAGAAATTTGCGACACTATTTCAAAACCATTTTACTGTGTAATAAAACTTAATGACATTATTATGACGAGTCCACAATGTACCAGTTTACTTGAGGTCAACAAAAATATTCCTGACACTCTTATAACGGTCTCAGCTAATGTCAGAACCAACCACATATGACAGTATAATGTGATGTTAAAATATAAAACGAGTCATGACAAAGACAGGTTACATTGTCTTAGTTAATGTGAAGTTGTTATAACAAAGACATTATTAGCTTGATTAAAGTAAAGTTGTCAAAACAAAGACACCTCAAATAATATCGACTTTGTGTTAAAAATGACATAATATCATAAACACTCCTTCATGTTCATGACAGGGGGGGTCATTTCACGATTATGACAGTGTAATGACAGTCTTATGCACACCCCCTCAAAAAAAATTGTAACCCAATCATTTTACTGTATCCAGTGTTACAGTATCTCCTCTCAGCCTTGATCCTCTGCTGTCAGCATGCTGTTTGGAGAAGCTTTTGTTGGCTGCATGTCAGTATTTAGACTACCTGTGATTGGCTGTTTAGGGGCCCACTGAGCTGTGTGGACAAACAGCCGAGTCTCAGATTAATAAGGGGTGAACAGCAGTCTGCAGGCCTATTACTGAGCTCATTAACCTGCCAGCTGCCCCTAGGCGCATGCACACACACACACACACACACACACACACACACACACACACACACACACACACACACACAGAGGCAGATATACACTGTTACATCACATACTTGTAACTGTAACTCATCAAACACTGATAATGTCTTGAAAAAATTGCGATCCAGCATTCAAGCCCTGCAGTAGATATGAAATATGTATATGACACATATTGCTGTCAGTCTGCCATGTTTTACTGTGGATGTTACAGTTACCAGATTACGTTTTTTTTCTTACTGGCCCATGGGTGCAGACTCAGAGGCGTCTTTATCATGTAAAACATGAGACATTTTCCGTGTCGGTCTTTACCGAGATCCTTTAATTCCCTCCATTTTTACTGAATATGCCTGTTTGCTTGGAGCTTGCTATAAAAAGCATCTCCTTTCCCATTTCCAGGTCATGTTTTTCCATAATACGCTTGAACACAAATTAATGGCATCTGTGGCATTTCCATATGAACAAGTGTCCATTTTGTGTAGTCTAAAAGAACGGCTCATTTACATGTGCTGCTTTTGACAGCGTGTTTGGTCTTTGCCTGGAGAAATCTTCTGGAGCTCAAGATGTGATTTGTTTAAGGTTTGGGATTTGCTTGCGTTGCTTGGGTTCTTGCTCTTAAAAAAAAAAATTTCAGCTTAAAAAACGTCTTAAAACTTGATTGAATTATGAAGTTAACACTACTTTCATGAAGTTGCATTAACATTAGTCTTGCATTTAAATGTATTTTTTGGGAAAATTTATCTTGTTCACACTGTAAAAACTACAAAAAAACAACATTGATCCAGTAACCACTGATGCAAACTGTACTTGTACTTCTTCTTACTGGTATTGATGTGAAATAGGTCTTGAAATGGTCTTAAAAAGGTCTTAAAAAGTCTTAAATTCAACTAGTTGAAACCCTGCATCTATATCAAATAGAAGAAGACCTTAATTTGCAGAGAGCAGTAGAGAAAAACATCACAGTAGCTTGTTACACTGACTGGTGATCTCATGGGATCGTGTGTTGATGGGTCAGTGACCTGCTGCATAAACTAAAGCCAGATGTTAACCAAAGATGTCATTAAAACAACGAGGAATAGACACAGTTGTAATTGTTGTAATTATGCACTAATGTTAATTGTAATACAGATTAAGATTTTTATGCCGGTGTAACAGACCATGATGGATACACTAAAAAGCTGCATAAATGACGCCAAACAGCTCACGCAGCATATGTTTTCTAAACCCAAATGACAGCACGGAGGATTCAAGTCAAACATTCACTTCATCATGTTCTGCAGTGTCTCTACACCCCACTGAAGCACTCTGCTTTACTGAGCCGATGCTGCTGCCTTTTGATGGGTTGAGTACATTTGTGACGCTCGAGTTGTCAAGATGAGGTCTTGCAGAGTTTTTATTCACCCTAAACCCAGGGGAGCACAAGTCTTGCATACCACTCATAGCATATCATTGGATAAATCTGCAGATATTTTATTACTGCTGAGTGGTTGTGTAAATGGTTTAGCATGCTAAAACATCACGTAGTATTTAAAGTATTTGCGCTATTATTTTATTGCTGTTATTTTTAGATAGGCTTCTGTTACAGGAAAGGAGCATATTTTCGCCGAAATGTTTGAATCTCTGTCAAAACTGCAAAGGAAGTTATGTGTTTAATGTCATCTGAGATATATGCTGAGGTTTAGAAATTGTGGAGAATACCAAGTGAAGTCTTTTTACAGTAAGATAGATTCAACGGTGTCAAGACACTGTTGAGAACTAAATACTTCCTGTCTGGTTGAATTAACCCTGGAGCATTTACACCCTTTGTGCGGTTTGTTTCTTTTCTTTTCTTTTTTTTTGACCCTGGTGATAAATGCTCACATTATTATCCCTTCTAGGCATAACCTGGAGGGGATCATGTAATCATTTTCTGTGTATGTGTGTGAGTGAGTGTGTGCATGCATCCACAATCACTATGTGGATGCATGCACTATGCTGAAGGACCTCTGTGAGTTTTTAAAGATCTTGAAAAACTTTTTTTTTTTTGTATAATGGACTTTCTTTGCCTTTATGTTTTTACAGCCAGAACCTTTATGTGTTCAGGTCCTCTCATTCTTGTGAACGCAATATCGCTATATGATATACGATGTTCAGGTAGAAAATGGTTTCTGTTTTCTTTTACCCTTCTTCTTCTTTTACCACATGGCTCATAAGGCTATGTGTACAATTTCTTGACTGTCTGAGTTCTTTCTTTGTAAACTCAAAAGGTACCGGCAGCTAGAAAGTGGAAACAATGAATCATCCTCACATTGGTTCATTTTAGGAACCACACCTTTGGGTGTGAGTCTGCCCAGTGAGTAGTAGTACTGAGATGAGTAGATAGGTAGTAGTAAGATGAGTAGATAATATGACAACTTTCATTTCAACTCAGACTCTGATTTGAACATTTTTTCCCAAGGCACCTTTCAATGCCAGGAATGTATTTGTGCAATCTTCAATAAGGGGGTTGGGCAACTTGTTCGCAGTCAGTTACAGCAACTGACAGAGTCCAATTTTTGTGTGGGTTTTTTTCTTGTGCAATTTTTGTCATTTTATTTTGCAAATCCAGTGATCAGTGTCTGAAGAATGAGTGAGAGCCGCTGCTCAGGGAAAGACTCATTCAGCAGCGCAGTGTGCACACACTGAGCTGGGAACAAGTGGGAGGAAAACAGCTTGTAGAGCCAGAATATTTTCACATCTAGCGTGGCAAATGAAGGATTTCTTTTGAACAAGTCGGAGCTGGTGATTGTTTGAACGGTGGAAAGATTAACCAAGTCAGTTTTTTTGCTGAGTTTTATTTTGTTTTTCTTCAGCGTTTGAATGAAATGTGTTTCACGAAGAGATAACAAGGCAATTCTTTGGCTCGCCTTAGAAATTTGGATTCAGAAGGTTGTATTTTTACGCTCAAGGAAAGGAAATTTTGTTTATTCATTAGACGTAGCGAACAACTCTAGCGTACTTTACATAGTGAACACATCTCCCCGCTGAAACTCAAGGACACACACCTACACAAATATATCGGCAGTCGTTGACGGTTGGGAGGATAATGGACTGGTGAACCAACACTGAACCAAGCCTCATCATTTCATCAAACTCACTCAGCTGCCGGACAGCATCTTTCCATTTTCGCGACTTCTCACATTGCATTTCCTGTCATTATAATTTGCATCTTTGGTGAGAATATGTGACATGCTGGTGCTTAAGAGACATGAGGTTGATATTATTATGCTACTGTTTTGTCTTTCTGGACTGCACTCCGTCCAGCACATACTGTACATCACAGATGAAGAACATTGCCGCATAGAACAACATGATTACCCAGCTTTCTCTCCATTAAGTTTCCATGACAGTGGAATGCGCGGGCCGGGAAGGTCGCAGAAGAGATAAGTACTACTTACCATATTCAGCGTCGTTTGAACTAGGTAATTATATTCAGCCGGAGACGTTTCTCCTCCCTCTCCCCCACAGTTCCTCTCTCTCTGTTTCTTCACGGCTAGTTTAAGCGCTGGTGTTGAGCTTTAACAAGGCCGCTTTTGTCCCAGATAAAGCTTCTAGACAGCACTCATCAGTGCAGTGTAAGATCCCTGCCTGCCGGAGCACAGAGCACTGCCCCGGGGGCATCTTATCACTCCGCTGGCAATCACAAATACCCACTGAGATAGATGGGCTTCTCAGTTCTCTCTGTGGGGAGCCCTTCAGCTGAGAAAGATGGCTTCTCTCTTTCTGCAAACACTTCTGACTGGCAGCTTGGCAGACAGACAAACATAAAAATACAGAGAGAAAGCAAGAGCTATTGACAGACAGATGCCTGCAACCCACACAGAGAAGTGTTGGGCTCTTTCTACACATGCACTGAGTGACAGATTGGCAGGCAAGATGGAGATGAAGGCAGACAGAAAGCTGACATATGCATATAACACACATGAAGATGCGTTTATGCGATTCTGCACACACACACACACACACACACACACACACACACACACACACACACACGCATGCATACCACACTCCCACACAAC